>JAQIWH010004355.1:0-17235 GCA_034695005.1 Cryptops parisi | reverse complement strand
CGACTCCAGTTACCCTAAATAGCCACGACTCCGACTCCGACTCCACGACTCCGACTCCGACTCCACAGCACTGGTTTGTGCACTGCTGTATCCATGTATTTTTTGTGCGTTTATTATTAAGAACTACACTTACTATTTCGATAGTACTACAAAAGCATTATAGAGAGTATAGAATACTCATATACTGTAGACAGTATATGAAATTTGAAAGAAGTTAATAGGATAACTTTAAAAAAATCTTAAATTTTGGGCATTTTAATATTTAGTGGATCCTGAGGGGAAGGAGGGCTTTGCCCCCTAAAGTCCCCCTGGATGGTTCAATTTTTATGAATATTTATTATAAAATTAATATTTTATATCACAAAATATATATAAATAAAAAAGTATATATGCATATTTATTGCATACTACCGGTACTAAATTATGAAAGAACTGAAGTCACATAGTATTGAATGGTCATAATTTTTCGATAGTACTGTCATGACAGCGACAACTATTTTCGTGTAAATGAGGCTTCAATCTTCATATATACAGTAAATATCCTAAATATTATTGGAATATGTGTTAATTGTAGAAAACATTCAAAATTAAATAGTAAATTTGACGTTAGACATTATTTACTAGTTACTACACACAAAGATAACTTTGGCGACAATCGCTGTCATGACAGCAACTATCGCCAGAACTATCATTGTGTAAACGAGACTCAAGTACTGTATAGTAAATCGCGCTACGTCTAGCAATCATATATCGATAGACTTGCTTCCGGAAAACGATGAGCAAAAAAAAGACCAAAATTTACGCTTTTTGCTCCACTTCCGTAATCATCATCATCATCCGAGTGTCAGCCAATGAGGAACGAGCATAGCGTAGGCTAGGCAGCCATGTTAGCATCAAAATTGGGCGATGGTCGTTTCGTGGTAGTGATAGCTCGTTTTCTCTCGTTTTTTCCTCTCGATTTAAACTGATGGAGGAAAATTCGGCGTGGGCGGCGGGTGACAACCCTGTGCTGCACGTAGTCGTCATTGGTTTCCATCATAAGAAAGGCTGTCAGGTGAGTTTGTTGACTGTTGCACGAGGATGCATCATCGGAAAGTCACCGTGATATTGATTGATGGTGCGACACTTAATGATCCGATTGTAATAGGTAGTTAAACTGCCAGTTGTCAAAAGTTTAACCCAGTGTTACGCATGTCACGTTCACGGGTCAAGTATGTATGTATGTTGATTAGTACTATGGTTTCCAGAAAGTGAGCTGTAGCATGGTGTGAAGTGTTTACATTTGTAGACACACAACACCCTCCTCCTCCTTCAGAGAGTATGCACACAAGAATTGCTCAATGGTGTTTATCATAATCCGTAGTTTATCACGTAGCTTGTTGGGCTTTGGTGTTTACGTTCATTAGACTTAGCAGTGGCGTAGATATCAAAAGTCGAGTCGATGCACACTACCCAAATGTACGTTGACGGTTTACAGCTGTTACACAGTTTCGAACCAATACTCATGACATGTTAGATTGTCACATGAATCGATATCATCACATGGTGTAAAAGTATACACAGTTTTGGTACTTTCCGGTTAGTGCAAGAAGGTCTACTATTTGCTTGTGCTTGGTTATGGGTTTATTTTGCAGGTTAGATTAGGGAAACAAAATCATACATTAAATACGTTTCTTTGTTTTTTTCTAACCCAACCTGCAAAATAAACCCATAACCAAGTACAAGCTAATAGCAACACCAGACTGGGCCTTCTTGCGCTAACCGCAAAGTACCAGTTTCGTATGTGAAAAACGTATAAAATGATTTTGCTCAAAATCGAAAATAGTAATTTTGTTTATCGTAAATGTGGGTATATTAGGCGATATTTATCAAATGTATAAAATGCAATACATGTAATTATAATACTATATACAGTAAATAGAAGGCTTTCATTTATTTATTTAGGGTTGAAACTAAAGCATTAGTAATGTCAGTTTGTATATTACCACTTACTGATCATTGATGGTAATGTGTTGTCAAATGTCAATGTATAGACTCGGTATGAATATACATGTGTTAAATATGAAAATGTACATATACAATATGTACTAACCCTTTACTTATGAACTTTCAAATTACGTATCTACATAATTTCAATTTTCAGTATTATAAAGACTTTTGCTAAGAACGCAGTTTTAACTTGGGGTTGTTCGATAGATAATCCATTCTTATTCTTTCAATTGAACAATTAGTGGGTTTTCCCTTTATCACAACAGATGTTAGCGTTGCGAGAGATAACAATTTATGACGATGGACATTGCTCTGGAAGAGATAAGGTGCGAGGTTTGTTTGAAACAAACTGATGGCAGAAAATATAATGAATTTTTGCAGGTGGAGTACTCTTATCCTCCGTTGATCGAAGGAAACAAAGTTGACAGTCATGAATGTCCCGAAGAATGGCAACATTTACCTTCATTAGCACTACCTGATGGATCGCATAATTATGAGAAAGGTTTGTAATTTGTATTTTTTTAGTTGAACATTGTTTGTAGGCTTTATATTAGTTTCACTGATTAGTAACATGTCGGGTGCGAGTCGAGAAATAGGGCGACACCTGGTGACAATATACAAAGCCTTTTCTTAAAACTGCAGTTTACTTGTTTTATAATAGAAAACTTGAGCGTACATTTCAAATTATGTAAATTTAACATTAAGGTTAATCACTGATGCTTTTTCATGAATTGAAACTGGTGAAGTTTTTTTGCATTGTAATTGGATTTATACAGGGTGTCCACAATGAAATCTAAACATTTAAATCACATAAGGAAAATATGTAGATAACCATAACTAAATATGGAGGTGGTAGTAAGTATACTAGAGTTTCATAAAAAAAATACGATGTCAGTACATCTCAACATGGGCGTTTTTGGTGGCGCAAAGGAAGTTTAGGCAGTAGTCTAACTCACACCATGTGTTTGCAACATTCCCCCATGTCGATTGTTAGAAACGTCTGAAAATTTTAAATTAGAGTTAGAATGTTTCACATTTAAGTAAGATATTTTCATGGCTCAAAATTTTACGAACAAAAATGAACTGAAAAAAACAACTCATTTCTCATGTACCAACCATCATTTGTGCTTGGTCGCTCAGAGTTGCCATTTTGAAAAATGACTGACTGCCAGTATGGTTCTGACACACACAACAAAATCTTCACAAAAATTGTTGAGTGTCTGCTTCCATTCTATCAAGAATCACATTTGTATAACTTTATATGGGAAAATAATGGAATTTTCAAATGTTTAGATCTCATGTGAAATTTTCAAGTGTTTAGTTCCATGTATATTAAGGTTTAATTTTTTGTTTTGTGCAGATACTATTTATTTTGTAATGCCATCAAAAACCGAGCCCAAGACGACAGTGTTTTGTATTTCCTGTTACAGGCAAATGAATGCTGAGGTGAGTTGGATTTTTTGACATCTTAGGAAGTTTTCTGACTCTCAGTTAACGAATGTTTGCTGTAACGAATATCACAATTTAATGAAACCGAGCTGTAACTAGCTTTTCATGTGCAAAGTTTTATTTGTGGACCCTTAGTTTGTTTGCGCTTTTTTTTGGGGGGGGGGGGCTATGATTAGTCTCTGGGATGGTTGTGTTGAATTTCTTCGATCTCTTTATTCAACATGAATACACACCACTATGAGTAAAATTTGGAAATATCTGTATTATGGTTGAGAATTTTTTGACAGCTCTATTTCAGGGTCCTTTTTTTCCTGGACCCTGTTCCTGCATACTGCCTATTTGTTGTTCGGCATACAAATATCTTATTTTATTTCACATTGTGTATTGTATATGATAAACTACATTGCTTGCTTACATTATAATGGAACGTATTGTAGATAATAGAACTATAGACCATCCGATGTTTAGTTCTTGGTTTCATTGTTTTAAAATGGCTGTTAACATGTACAATACGAATCATAAAAGCTCAGGAATACATAAGATGCATGTCACAGACAAAACTGAAATTCGTTTGTGAACTGAGAGCTGCTTGTAATTGTGATCTAAATTGAAGGGCTTCGGACAATATAATGGCAAGCCACATATTTTCCAAAAATGACATTTACACATCAATCTGTCTCAGTACTGTTTCTAGCTTGTTATTTTGCCACTTTCTGGATTTTTCCAGAAAATAACAGCTTAATATAGAGAATCACCTTGTTGCACTCTATGGAGTTTCACACCAGAAAAATGGCTCCCCTGAAAAATTTCGAATACGGGGCTTACCATTATATTGCCCGACATCCCTTCGATTAAATTATTCAACATTTTTTGTTGTCGTGCAGGATTTGTTGAACAAGGGTGCCGATGTCACTCGTGGTACCGTGCAAAAGAGTGTGTGTGTCATCAGTAAGCTTCCACTATTTGGTTTGATTCAAGCCAAACTAGAACTCATCACGCACGCTTATTTTGACGAGCGGGACTTTTCGAAAGTCACTCTTCTCGAAGATACGTTTCGAAATCTTAACGCATGCTTGTCGTTTGATCTAGTCAGTAGCCAACAAGTTTTTCTAGGTAAGATGTCATGTTTGTTTTTATTGATATATACATATGACTTGTTTTGATGATTAATTTAAAACTGAATAATAAAATTGTTTCAGGGATGTCAGCAAGGGATCTTGTCATTATGTTCAAGCACAAAGTTCTCCTTTTGTTCAAGTTAATTATGTTAGAACGGAAGGTAAGAACCAGTAGTTTACTTTGTTTTGTTTTGTCTTTTTTAAAATTAAAAAAATTTGGTCCGATCAATTAGTTTTGATTAGTTTATTCAGGGAAATTTTTAACTGTCGATTGTACTCGTTGACAGGTTCTCTTCTTCAAAACTCCAGTCAAAAATTTGTGTTCAAGCATTTTATCTCTTTTGTCACTTTTTCCAGGTACTTTTCATTTTTAATACTTCTTTTAGAAGCATTAATGATAAGAGTAAATATTTTCTTACATGTTAATATGTACACTTTGTAGTATCCTTTTCAAATTCTTATACAGGGTCGCCATGAGATGTTGACATTTTAATTGCATGCAGTTTTATAGTAGGTGGATACATAGATAAACATAACTATATATGAAAATGATAGTAAACTTATCTGAGTTTTGTAAAATAAATATGACTTCAGTGCATCTGAAAATCAGTTCCTTTGGTGACATGAAGAATGTTGAGGTGGCAGTCTATAACCCATGCCATGTGTTCTGCAAACATTTCCCCGTGTGACCTGCACTTGTTTCTGCATGCCACCACACAACCTGTGTTCGGAGTCACCATTTTAAATGACTGCAGTGTCATTGCGGCTCTGAACATGCACGACAAAATTTTCACAAAAGTTTTTGAGTTTTTGCTTTCATTCCGCCAAGCATCAAATTTGTTATGAAAAATAATGGACTTTCCTAATGTTGACATCTCAGGTGAACACCCTGTATTATTGTCAATAGAGATAACTCTTATATTGTACAGGAATTCCTTGCTTGATGCATCACGTTTTTAAAACATATATAGTAATGGTTTAATGAGGAAAAATAATATTTGTTTAAAGGGAGTCTTGATTGATTTATGTGTGCTTTTGTTGTACGAATAATGTCCGGCTAAAAGATTAATCTTTGATTTATCGTATTAACTGGCTATAACTTTGTATTAAATTCTTAATGAAAATCTTAACTTTGGAAGATGCCGGCTTTGGCTTGTTGGTATTGTGCCAGAACATGTGTAGCAAACGATCTAGCGCAGGGGTTCTCAAACTTTTATGGACTGCAACCCACCTTTCTAAATGACAAACGTCGGGACTCAACTAGCTTACGATGTGAAAAAATAAGAAGGGGGGGGGGATAAATTGGTTATTTAATGTGGCCTACTTTATTCCAACTGATCAAACTAATGCAGTGGAGTTTCTCATTCTAATTTTTACTTTAGCTTTTTATGTTTACTTATGCTTCAACTTGGTGGTGACTGGGTAGCTTAACATTTTAATATTTTTTGTGACCCACACGTTGAGAAACGCTGATTTTGTAATTTTATCAGCGGACTGTGTTTTGTAAAAGTAGTTACTTGTGGATCAGGGATACTGGTACAGTGATCTCATGTAACAATGGTAATCCATAGTGACCATCATCACATATCTTGCATGTACAACTATGACAAGGTGATTTAAGACAAACTGGCACTCTTCTCTTTTAGCGAAGCATCTGTGTATGCTTCTTTCTGTGTTGTTTGCACTCGCCTCGTGGCATTTTGTCAGCAGTCATTAAGTTGTAACACAAAATATGGACGCTATTTGATTGGAGGCTTGCCTGGAATAACATTGCAGGGGCCAAAAATTTAATATTGAGATTACAGTGGAAAAACGTGCCTCACACATGGGCCTGTGCTGCCAAAATTATACCCACTTAATGCCTACATATCGCTCTTCAACATTGGTCACCTAATTCATGACATTCAATGTGTGGTTGAATAATTTTGCCATTTACTCAAAACAGTGAATTGTGACATTTGAGTGCATTATTACCGACAAGCCTTCATTTATTGCCTATGGATCATACATTAAATGTTGTTACCAGTACCAGATAACGTTGTTGCAAAGTGTGAGATCACTGTGTAGTTTTCAAAAACAGCTTATTTAATAGTTATCTTCCTCTTTTTCTTAACATCCTCATGTCTACTCTTGGTTCCTTCTTCTATGGCTGAGAATGTGCGATAGCATTGTCTTATTTGCTTGGAAGAAATATTGTTCAAGTTGATTGCAAAAAACAAAGATGCGTATTTTAAATTTTCCCAATTGATGACCACGTTAACAAAAACATGTTCAGTGAGCATGAGACAAGGAATACCTCTACTTTGTTTGTTGAAATTTATAAGTTAATTGCTCATTTTTAATGTGTGGTTTACACTTCGTATTTTGAACTTCACTTAAAGATTATTTTGCTGCTTTTGTTTGGATTGAAATATGTTTTAACAATGATTGTAGGTATGATTGAGGGTGGATTACAAGATGCTGCAACGCTGAACCTGACTGAAGCTCTGCAGTGCGAGATGCAACAAAATGTTGACACTTTCGACAATTCTGCGGCTGAAATTCAAGCCAAATATTCTCCCGGTTGTGAAATGAAAAGCAATTTGGACGCTGCTACCCCCGAAAACAGGTTCGTCACTAGATTACTGAAGTTTATTGACACTTTATATTAGCTTCACTAGTAGTGTGCAAATCAAGACATAAGGCAACATCTAGTGACAAATACCAATTTTAAAATAACATCTTTAGATTGGTTTTGCTTTTGCATCAGGTGTGTTGCATCTGGTGAGAAAATACCAATTCTAAAATAACTTCTTTAGATTGCTTTTGCTTTTGCGTGAGGTGTGTTGATGAGACATTGAGCGACATTTGGTGACAAATACCAATGGTCGAAGTACAATATTCATATATAAAGTGTGTTCTTAATATATTTTTTACATGTATTTATGTAAGTAACCAAACGGATTGTTTTGATTAATTTTCCATTTCTTTGTTGCTCGTGTAGGAACAAAAGTGACGGCAATTCCGAATGTGGAGCAAAAACAATCAATTCGAGAAATAATTTGAAGGAACATGAAAGTAGAAACGAGGACAATATGCTTCATTTAGAACCCAATTACATTGATTCTAAGACGAACTGTGTCAGGAAAGGCTTAGGTAGCTGTGACATTGTGCAAAGTCCCCTCATCTCGGATCTTGAGGATCTTCTGGATAGTGAAACGAGCTACAAAACGTATTCCTCAACAAAGCTGGAGTTCAACTGTAAAGACGGGGATCCTTCGGAAGGTTTTGACGGGGAGTTGCAAGCCAGCAACGGAAGTCATCACGGCAGTCAAACAAGTTTGGCTTCGAAAGAGTCCACGCTGAGCAACGACGGCACGTCGTCGTCGACGAAAATATCAAGCTTGAAAGGCCGTGTTTTTGGAGCTATCGGTTATTGGACTGGCCGAAACTCGGTCACTTCTCCTGTCACAGAGTCCAAACGGTCGGTTGCACTGGACGAGTCTCCCAGCATGTTGGAACTCAGTCCGAGCGAAGGCAGCAATTTGGAAAATGTCACGGAAGAGGTTCCAATGCCAACAGCACCATCTACAGTAATTGGTCTGAATGCTGCGGTCTGTGGTCTCCCACTACAGATATTTCAAAATGTAAGTTTCATGGTTTTATTTTTTGAAATCGGTGACCGTTTTTTCTACTTTTAAAAATGGTTGCACTTTTGGAGTGTATTTACCTCACTACGCAAGAAGGAGGGTTATAAAAGTTAGTAAGTTAACGTCTGTCTTAGTACGGTAATGAATTGCATCTTTTGTTCGAATTGTTTGTTTATTGAAAAAACAACTTAACTTGAACATGCTTCAAAGCAGTTGGCCCTTATCGTCAGTAAGTTTTTGCAGTAAGGAGGGTTATGATTATTGGTATGTTTGTATGTACGGTTTTTTGGTACATTGTACTATATAGTATATTCTCATAAACGCCTGTAGATGGCAGTAATACGTTCAATTCCCAGCTCACTCACGAATTCACTCTCACTCACTCACTCACTCACAAGTGAAGCCTATAAAAATAGTATATAAGTAATAATGTTGTAAATTATTTTTTCTTGTGATTTTTGTGTGTTAGTTAATATTTGGACCTCTTGTGACATATGCCTCATCCCCTCTATTAGTCTTTTGAAGTACAAGGTGTACTGCATGCTGTATACTATAATATGTGTATTTTGAATATGCTATGCAGAACATTACAAGCATGCCTTGTTTTTCAATTATCCACTCTTTTACCCCTTTTCCTTTCAATTATAACCAGAACTTGTACATTTGATGTGTGGTCTGCTCTTTCGACCTTTTCCTTTATGTTTCATGATATTTTTGTAACTGTTGTGTATATATAGTGCATTATTTATGTTTTTTTGGTGGTCAAAATGCATTTGCAAACTAAAACAAAAGACTACGTTCTTCAGCAATTACGGGTTTTTGACAGTGCTCTAGTTCCGAACTGTGCACGAATCTTAATAAGAATAGTCCAGATCTGTGATTGTGAGAGGGAAAACTCTTTAGCCTCGCTCATCGGGTGATTTCCTCAATACATCGCTCATGCTATAGCACGGGTCTACTTCTAGTATGAGAAGACTGGTGTATTGTACTTGTTAATGAATTTGTTAAACTGGATTAGTTTGTTGAAGTCAACCTTTGTGCATCCATTTTTCATACACTAGGAGAACTGGTGAACTTATACGTTTCAGTCAAACTTGTAATTTGACAGATTATTATTGAGTGATACAACAAATTTTTTTTTCTAAAACTTTTGCAAAATGACTTTTCTTATTGTTGAATATAATTCCAGCAACTTTAAATGGTTTTCGATTTTTAGTTGAGGAACATTGATTAGAAAGTTGATTGAGACAGTTGTGTTTGATCAACTGATCGTGCAACACATGCATATAGATCAAACACTAAACTAGATCATACCATCACAGGTGTTTATTGCATGATGTTTTTTTTCTCTCAACTTCCTTTCCCTCTCTTAATCTTTTGTGACATTTTCAACACAATACGATATTTACGTTTTGAAAAGTGTTCAAAATATTTGTAATATTGAAAGTTAATTTTAGAGATTTCCGTTTAAATTGGAATTTGCGGCAAATTTTGAAAGCCAATACTCACGTTATATTTCAATGTTAATGATATAAATCTGTCATTTTCTGATTAGCTTCTCCTGTTTCGGAGAAACGTTTATTGGATGTTCAATTCTACCAAAATTGTTTATAATTGAACGTGCACTTTGCACAAATATATAGTATCCATTAATAGACGTGTTTGTTCTCGACATAACTTGTACCACATGTACCACATTAAGATCATATAGTCATAACATATGAGGTGCTCACAGCAAACGTGACCTATGTAAACGTCAAATGAGGAAGAGCCTGGAAACGTAGTAATGCCATAAGCTAAAACTGACCAAATAGTCAACTTAGGTTGTGCACAATTTTTTCACCAACTCATGTTACACTTCTGATTGTGACAACAGCACAAACATAAAAATGGCAAATTTGGACCAGGTTTAGAGCAAAAGTAGCTCTAAGAGCCTCATATCTAACACATCATATCAGACAATATAACGTGTTATCGCCGTCATCTTTGGGTGGCATACCTAAGCATTTTATATACATATTAGATAGATAAATAAAGAGATAGATACAGATGTGTTTAATAGCCTACGGCTAAATGACATACCTAACGGAAGCCATTGCAGTCCTCTTAAATCACAAATACTTACTTTCTCCCTTAATAGACATTGATAGTATATACTGGATTTAGTAGTTTTTCGCACATAGGTCCACTATGCTGCCCCTCCCCTTTCACCCAAAATTTATATAACTAAGATTCTTGAGTGATGGGTGTGACGTCAATATCGATGTCAATCTCAATATTATTGAGTACTTTGGTCATTGGTTCTCCCCTACATCTACATTGGTGTGCATCCTAAATTTGACCATGAATGAAACTGAACTGTACCATTTCTGGGTCACCCGTCACTTTCGACGGAACTGACACACTAGTATCAATGAAAATACAAACTAGGAATTTCAGTGTAGGATAAGTATAAAAAATGTTTAAACAGATCTTATTACGGGTATTGATGAAAAGTTAATTAATGAAACGACATTTGTATACCTAACTAGATGTATATTTTTAATGTTTTATGTCACACTTGTCACCCTAGGCCCCGGCCTAATGGTTAATCCTGCTCTAATTATATATGTTTAGCAAGTACCCAGAATCAGTTAAAACCCCTTTGTCCTAGTCCAAGTTAGGTTAAGCAAAGTACTTTGATTAATATTACTTTTACCTAGTCAAAACTAGAATTTACCAAGTCTTTTAATAAAAGCTAGTATTGACTAAAAATATTTCAGTTAATGCTCATTTTCATTAACTAAACTAACCTGACCTAACATAACCTAACCAATCTAAAATAACTAAGCTAATTGAATCAAACTAATCTAGCTTAAGCTAACCTGACCAAACCTAGTTAAGATTAGGTTAGTTAGTGCTACCATTCACCATGGCTACATCATATATAGAAATTAAATTCATTCAAATTGACTAACGACAACATGGTTAAGATAATCATAAATTCTCTGATAGTTCGATCAAAGAAAAATCATCTCTTAACTATTCTTACATACTGTTATAACATGGTACTGTTGTTACAAAAGCCAAAAAGAAAACAAAAACAAACTAACTACAGGTGAAACATGGAAAGAGTATTGAATGTAATCATGAATCCTGGTTCTTTTCTAACAAGCTTGTTTGCTTGAAGTTTTACGAACATTTGCTGATCATAAATTATGTAGAGATTATCTCACAAGTTATGAACTTTAAGGTTGACTTGATAAAAATCAAACAGCTTGGATGTAAACAAACTTATAACAATGTTGCCAAATTTAAAAATGTTTTTCAAATAACAAATGTAACATGGTAATGTTTCTCGTGTCTTCTAAACATTTCAATGAACTGATGTTTCACTTTTTATTATATATCTTTTTTCATGTACTTATAGGGTGTGTTGTGCCACCCTTACCTCTCTCTACCTTATCTGGATTTGCTATCCGACCCTAACGTGAGAGGTTTTGTTGTTGGCGCCACAAATGTCCTCTTCAAACAAAAACCACAACTGATAGAAGTGCTAGTAGAGGTAAGCCTTAGCTTGTTTATATCAACATCCAGACTTCTGTTGTCTGAACCAATTATGTAACTACAACATGCTTGAACGTGAACTAGATTGACGAAGGGAAGATCGAGATTTACGACTTGGAATTGCGAAAGCAGTTGCATTTGACCACCGAAGATTTAAGGTTCGCCGATTACATTGTGCGCCATGTAGTTTCGGACGAAAAAGATGACATTTTCCTGGATGGAACTGGTGAGCTAATTTTTACGGCTGCGACAAGCGTGGTGACACTTGTCTATAGTCTCGACATATAGAGACTATTTATATGTGAAAGTTTTTGATTTGTGTGTGTTGTGTTTTCCAGGTTGGGAAGGTGGCGACGAATGGATTAGAGCTCAGTTCAAATATTATTTATTATGTTTGTTGCGAACATCATTGACCGATGGTAAGTTTACTTAATTTGACCAATTATGTTTTAAATAAAAATTTATTAGCGATCGAATAGACGATTTTTTTTTTTTGTCTCGCTATTAGGACCTAGCAAGGATATAGAAGCATTTAATCCTATGTTCATGGATGCGTGGAAAGAAAAACTTAGTTACAAAATATGGCAAAAGCTGGACCACTCTGAACTACTCGAAATCACTCCTGGGTATGTAAATGAAGTTATACGTTCTTTGTTTTCATCTTACTTTAAAAAGTTCAGACTGTTACATAGTTGTGATAGCTTTTGTTTAACACATATGAAATGTTTTGAAGCTGGACTGAAACTTAGTTTAGATTACAGGGAGTCCTTGATTTATGTGCAAGTTCGTTATAGGCTTATTCATTGTTAATATAGAACGAGAGAAAAAAGAATTGTATAATGGTTTGTTTGTGTGGTGGTGCATAAATGATTGAAGTTTGCCACATTGTGGAAATTTTTTACTACATGCAAGGTTTGCTTGGATTGTAACTTTCACCTATAGCGAGGACATCCTGTACATTTTAAGAGAGATATTGTTCTGTTAAGATGTTTACAGTTGTCTCGTTTTATGGTTTAGGCATCCTTTCCAGGGGCAGCTGAGCATGGCGGACATGAAACTTCGATTGTCACAGTAAGTTGGAATTGACCATTTCAGATATGTACATAACATTTGTTTTACTTAATGTTACTAATGTAAAAAAAAAAAAAAAATGATAATTACATTTTTGTTGTTTGATTATGATTATCATCGCTTAACTACTAGTGACAGTGTTCAGGTGTACAATCTGTCCTCGTGGTATACACGTATCGAAATGTTTTGACTTTGCGTGTGAAAGTTCTAATGCTAAACCACAAGATGATGATGAATAGGGCAGTGTATTTCTTGTCACTATACAGGGTGTTCACAATGAGTTCTAAACATTTTAATCATATAGAGTTTGAAGGTGAATTTGTAGATTGTCATAACTAAATATGGAATTGATGGCAAACCTAGTATAGCTTCAAAATAAGGATTGGGGGAGGAGCTCAGAATTATTTTACATGTATAAAACTATGGAAATTAATTAAGATATCACTTAAAACACCTATTTTTAATAGGATACCCCCTTTATGATAACACAGGTTACATAGAAAAACAAAAGAGTATTAACATTTTGGTCGGTTTTGCTGGGTTCTTGGGTTGGGGGCTTTTGCTGCCCCCTTTGCCCTTCTCTGAATACGCCACTGTTCAAGAGAACCCTATTGTACTGTTAAGCCACTTTGAATAATTATCGTTGACAGAAGTACTTTCTCAAATTACAGTCAAGGATGGTTAGAGCGAGATCATGATTTGATTAGTTGTTTGCGAGATAGGTATCATGTTAACCTAGTTAATTATGTCTTCCACAGCACAATGCAGAGTTCGGAACGAGGACGGAGAATTAACCAAGCAGTGGCTAACACCGGCCGGGCAGTTGCACAAACGAGTAAAGTTGTTGGTGAGTTTTTTGTACCGGCTTTGGAAAAATGTTACTATGCAACAACGCTTGTACACTATAGGCTAGTCTATACGCTTGTAATATAATGATACACTTGTTATATCTTGTTGCCTATGTCTTTGCTAGGTGGCGCTTTTAATCAGGCCAAGTCAGCGATGTCGTCATGGCTGACGACGTTCTCATCACCTACACCGCAGTCACAAGAGCAAGCTTCACAATAACAGCATTGTCAACGAGTGATTGGTGAATGAATTTAGTGCCCCATGATATGAGCGTCGACTAAAATGAAAGATGGTGGCTATGCACCATTGATGGTTGATGAATATATATCATACCTAATGTATAGTTTCTATTAATGACTGGAATTGAAAACACTTACATCAAAAATTGTTCATTTGAATAATGAAGAAAAAAAAATTATTTGCAAATAAGTTTACTACTAGTTTTTTTTATTTATCCTATGGAATATTATGTAAGATGGGAGATGTAAATATTTTTATTTTTATTGTTTAGGTTGAGCTTAATTGTGTGAGCTACTGTCTATTTTTGTATTGTTTTCATCTGCGTGCATTTTTTGTTGAATACTTTTTTTTTGACTTTGTTTAATGGTTGACACAAAGTGTTTATTGGTAGCCTTAAAACAATGATTCATCGTAGAACATTTTTTGAGGCACAAATTGTTGACGAACTTTCAAGTTTTATTCAGCTGTCTACGAGGAGATATGCTGTTATTATATTGTACGGGGTGATTCTCTTGCTAGGAAACGCTGCAAAGCTATTGAGGAACGGGTTTCCTAGCGAGAGAATCACCCTATATCTTGTATTAATTTTTTTTTTAAAATAGCTGTATAAGGTATATTATTACTCTTCTCATTCCTCATGAAGAGTTCAATCACTCCAATCGACTTTTTTAACTATTGTCGATTAACATACCGTTTCTTATACTATGTGTTGGTGTATTTTCTCAAGTGTTTCACCTAATACTTAAAACTAGTTGATGCCTGCGTCGTATACTTTGAAGAAATTTTTTTGTTGTTTTTGACAGATTTTTAATAGGCACGTCCGTTTTGTTGAAACGCCACTTGGAACGAGAGGGAGTTTTTGATGAATGCTAGAAAATGTTTCCTAGTTGTGTATTAATATATTTTGTTATTATTATTATTATTATTGTGCAGTTAAACAGAGACATTCTTCATGTATGGTGGCATAAAAACAAAGAATTAATGGCAAATTTATTTTTTCTTGCAAATTGTACTCTGATCTTAATGGGAGATGATGCTTTGCTGCCAAACTAGTCGTTTTTGTTTTGTTTGTCGTTAAAGTTTTTTTAGTGTGTTTAAAGTTTTTTTCTCTGTATTTGGAAACAGTCATTCCATTTATGCTGCTGTGCAATATATGATTTATACATTATGGGAGTAATATATGTAATTCTGAAAAAAAAAAATTTTATATTCTATATATATATATTTAATTTTGCTGTTGGTCTGGTGAGTCAGGATTCTGTAAATGTCTAATTTTTTTCCATTAAAGTTGTATACTTTAATGCAATTTCAGAAATTTGTGTGCGTAACATTTTTATGTATTGTTTTGTACCAGCTTTATGTACAGGGTGATTCAGAACAACTGCCCATTATACTTTAATGCAATGTCAGAAAGTTGTGCGCATAACATTCTGATGTAATGCTTTGTACCATATTTTTTGTACAGAATAACTATTCTTAATTTTAAGATTTTGCAATGAAACATCTTTTAATAATACACTATAGTCCTGAAATATTTGCATAATGAAATTATGGAATTTTTACGATTGTATTGGTGATATCATTTCATAGCAATAATTGAAGGGCCTGGTGTAAAAGGGTGTTAAGTAACATTTTTGTCAAAAATGACCTAGAAGCATTTTCAAGTTTGCTAGGTGCAATTTTGAAGTAAATACATCTTTTTCATTTGTATTTGTATTTTTGTATTAATAATTTATGTGTTTGGTTGGTTGTACAAATCGATGAATTTGTTTAATATAAACAGCTTCAGTGACTAATTATTTTGTTACATGTAAATTACAGGAACAGTTTCAGAAAGCAGCATTAACGCATAATTTTGAGCAAAATAACTGTGCAAAGATATTAGTGCAAAATGGGCTTTAGACAGCAAGGGAAGTTCGAATCTTTAAACGTATTTTCCTCAAAAATTGTAAAATGGTTACCCAACATACTTCTACACAAGGTCCTTCGATTATTATACCCGCTGGAAATAAACCAACACGTCACCGGTACATTTTATTCTACATTGGGAATATATTGTTTCGTTTCCGTAATTTCATCCTATCTTGTTATGGAAGTATTTGCGGACTATAGTTTTTAATATTAAAGGAGGTTTCATTACGTGCCGTCCATCACCTCTGAAAATTAGGAATACTGAATCACCCTGTATATTTCTATCCAACAGTTCACCAAGGCTGCACTTGCATTGCACTCTGATGAAAATGTTCCAACCAAGGGATGGGTTTAGAAAAAAGTGAAACGTTACAAAAGTTCAGGTAAATTTTCATATATATCACAACAGTTCGTATTTATAGCTTTTTTAAGACATTGATAACTGTCAAACTATTCTCCAGTTTGCAGAATATTTCAATGAAATTTGCACATTTCAATTTGCAAAATATTCTGCAGTGAATTGCATGAATTTCATGCAGCCTATATAAGCAATATCTAGAATTTACATTTCCATTTCACCAAGATAACTTGAATGGGAAGTTCAGTTATGCGTCTGTTTTTTACAGATGTAAAACCATAGTTTATTATGTCTTGTAGATTTAGGCAGGTTTCTGATTAATTTTATTAAAGTGTTTGGAGATAATGCCTAGTTTGCTCTCATTAAAATTTAATGCATCCTCCAATTTATATATATTTTTAAATGCTTAGGTATATATTATCAATAGTGTATCACACCATAATAATTAGCTGTAAACAATGGTAATAGATGCAAGGTGCAATTTTAGCTAATGCTTTATTAATTTTGTAACTATAAATAGCTGAAGATTCACTAATTGCATCAGTTATCTTAAGAGTTCTTTATAAAGTTCTTCTTAACCCCCCCCCCCCAATCCCTCATATGTATAAAATAACAAAATAAAACTAATAGAAATGGTATGTATGTGTGAAGTGTGATGAATCTTCCATGATGTGATGCATATTTTTTATTATGCAATGGTATTCATTTTGTTCTTTTTATATCCAATGAAACATTCCAATGTAATTGAAAATAAAGTAAATCACATTGAAGAATGTTTTCAGTAAAAATAATAATAATAATAATAATAATAATAATAACAACAACAATAAAAAAAATTAATTAATTTATTTATTCATGTTGCTATGTTGCAGATCAGTTCCGGGGTGACTCTGATTCCGTAGGTAAGCTATCAATCAAGTCGGGGATGTCAAAATTGTAAAACGACACAACGCCAAATACCATTCGTATTTCTATCTACAAAATATTACGTTCTTTATTATCGATTCGATAGGAAGTGACGAAAACGCTCATCTTAATATATGCTCTCCAATAATCTTAACCACTTACGGATGAT
>JAQIWH010004354.1:0-17236 GCA_034695005.1 Cryptops parisi | reverse complement strand
GGTACATGTACATGTACGTAAATCACCATATTCAGGATAAATCGAGTTGTATTATGAGAACAAAGAACTATTCCTGTAATTGAACTCTTCCGTTCATGTTCCGATGTTAAGAATTGTGTGATGGATGCATGGTCATTGCAAACAATGATGGCGCTCATGTATGTTTGAAACAAAAATTTCATTTTGAAAGCTACCAAAACAAGTAAAAATGATTATAATCAGAATGGATATACATTGCAGCATGTGTAAAGGCATCTAATAGAATAATAGACGTCATATTATCATTAATAAATTCGTATGGAAACAAAAATACTTGTTACTGCTGTAAAAACTAAATGGGAATAAATGTATAAAGTTGCTTACAGAAGCGTTAACGGCATTGTGCTAAAACACTGATTAAATATTTATTTAGTAACGACATAGTTAAACAACACATTTGTGCTCTTTGTTTTATTCCGTATACATTTATTTTTTGATAAAGTTTTCTACAGTATATTTATATATGCCGTTCATATTTTATATAAGACTTATATATACTGTACCAATGTTACGATGTGCGAAAATAACAAAGTTTTTCCATTTGGTATGTGACAAGGCAGCAACCAAGAACTTGAGTTTTTCTTTAGCTATATCCACTTCTAGCTGGTCACAATTTTGTAGCAGTTTGATGCAATATAAGTTTGGATTCTTTAATCGTTTTTGCATTGCCCGTGACAAGTGGCAAGGAATATGAATTAAAAAACTGGAAGGAAGTTGATTTTCTGTAAAGTTTAATTATAAAGTAGAATTGAATGAGTAAATTATGGCTAAGATCAGTTAAAATGGATTAGGGTTAAAGTGTAACTTTTCAAATAAGTACAGTGAAAGCACTTTGCCCTGGATCGGTTAATTATGACGTTATTGGTAAGTCACACAACCTATGATTTTACATTTTGATCGGCTTGTACACCTCTCGTCGTTACACAATTACTATATTATTTGCTGCGACAAGTAAATCAGAGGCTCCGTACCACTGAATGACCAGTGGCGTCACTAGAGCTGGTGTCACCCAGTGTAGTATAGTGTCAACCGTTGATTGCTGGAAAACGTTATTCAAACACGCTCTAATGTGCAGGTGCATTAAACGAGTTAGGAGTATAAAGTCTACTTAATTGCATCACGAGAATTAATCATCGATTTACCACCAAGTTAATTTAGTTCCAGTGATCCAAAGCCATACGCAAGGTTCGATAGATTGGTGTTCGAATTTATTTTGCATAACGAGTGAGTGTGTTTGTTTGTTGTTTGTATTGTACCCTTTGAACCTAATGGCCCGTTAAAAAATTTTAAATAAAAAATAGTTTCTGAATAAACACTTTAGCTTTCCTGTATAACACAGCGAATAGTTACAGCTTTGCAGCGCTTTTCTGCCGAGCACTACATAGCCAAGATTTGGTTTCCCCTCGTGGCACGTGAATTCAATTTGGGTCTAACATCTTGGAGGCAGGTTTTCTCGGGGTTCTCCTGTCTCCTAAAACCCTATTCCATTTTCTTCATATTCATCCCTATTTCATCATTCTTCTAGTATTTTCTGAAATAGTCTGAGAGCTACATGACACATCGTCGTAAATGACACATACGGCTCGTCGGTGCCCTCGCTAAAATTCAGTACCTGAAGTACTATTAAAAAAACCCACGTCTGCCTATACAGTACTTACCTCCTGCCAAGCAGAGCAATTAGCTACAGCTTTTGAAGACTTTCCAGTATTACACACCCTTGCAATAGCTACAGCTAGCTGACGAATATTAATTTCAATGCAAAGTAAATGAAATTTTACAGTGTAGAAGTTTAGTCTTGGTACAATATCAAAACAGTACATTTAAGACTGGCTCACGAAAAAATGTTTGTGGTTATTACTACTGTATACGGATTCTTTTATGAAAAATATATTTCTGCTGAAACACATTTCATACACACAAGCAGTCAGTTTGGTGTCACCCGGTGTGGTTCACACCCCCCTAGTGACGCCACGGACAATAACATTGATATCAGCGGTACTGAAAAGGAGTGCTGTCACTGTACTTTTACAATGAGTTTACCGGGTACTGAAATTTGAAGATTATTTTTGCATGATATACAGCTGACGGTTTTCAAGTCTGGTGATAAGAGACTGGTATTGATTTTGTTGTTAGAGAGGTTATTGAACGCATTGTTTTCTGCAAGCAGTTTACAGCATGGCTCTGTTAAATAAGGTTTTCATTACCAATTGCATGGTTACATTTTACAATAATGGAGAATATTCTGTGGGCTACCTTGGAGGGTGAAGATCGGTAACAGAATGATAGCTGTCATGAAGACTAAACAAATTGTTGATGTTCGCTCCATCGAAAATGCCGTTCTTCAAAAGTTCAAATTCTAAATGTATGGTGTTAAACTACTTGACAACTTCGTTCACTAAAAATTATGGAGATGACTAGTAATTGCCTTTGCTTGTGGAAAGGCCTTAAAAGGTCTTAAAAAACAATTGAAAAATGTATTTTATTGCTTGCAGTAACATATTGTTTATTGGTAAATTTGGTTTATTAGAACCATGGTATGTTGTAATTGCAATACTCATCGTTTGTAATAATATCAATGTTCAGCATCTATTGAGACAAAATTTCAAAATGGTTTGTAGGTACTTTATTTACAACGGTTACCATTGCGACACCACCTAAAAGATGTTTTCATGAAAGAAAAGGAAATTGCTTAACCATAAAAATGAAATTAAAAACTTTATAAAATTATAAAAATTATTTTTCTATGTTCAATGCCAGGTTTAAATTACATAAAACATTTTTACGAGCCATAAATGTAAGCCGAGCCGCATCGATTTGTTGTCAAATGTAATTATAATAAGTCAAAATGATGTAAGAAATGTAGTTTTTTTTTTAAAGGATATCTTCATAGTGGTTTTAGAAAATTACATTTCAACATGTTGTTATGAAATTTAATATATCATGAAATTTTTGAAAGAATATTTGAAATAAAGGTTATTCTGACAATATAGTTTAATTGATCGTCATTGACTTACATAACATGATCATGGCTGCTTATATGTCAGATGAATGTTTTGTACAAAAATATTTATGTAATGTACAGTATATAATATTTATGGTCTTTTCAAGCATTAATATATAATAACTTAGGTAGAAGCGTTATCTCTTTAGATCAGATGATGCTGACCAAGTTTTATGTTCCCAGTGAATCATTCAACACTATCGATTTTCTTTCTTGTTAGAATTAGATCAAAATTCTTCTTAGAAAATTATAAATTGTAGGGAAGATGATCAACAAGACAATTTTGACTTATCATTTAAGGTAACAGTTTCTTTGAAGCACTGTAATGTTTTAAGTGCAAATCACTGTGTCAAATGAAGATAGCATTTAATTACAATTAGACTTTGCATATACAGTGGTTTCTTTTGTATTAAATTAAGAAACGCCACCCCAAGCTGGTAACTCATCAGCACCAGGAAACAGTAATTATGAACAGATAATTGGGAATGTAAAAATCATTGTTCCAGCTTGGGATTGATTCTTTCGCGTACGCGACAAGACACTTTGCCCTCTGAGACGACAATCGCGTTTCAAGAGAGGTTGCTGGTTCGTTCCCAGGCTGGAACAAGGATATTTTTAATTCTGTTTTTTTTTTTTTTTTTTTTTTGCTCAGAATTATAGCTTCTGTTTTGCTTAAGTCAATTTTGTCCAAAGAGGTGCAGAAACATTTTGTGAAGCTATTATCCTCAATATTTACACTATTGCAAAAACGTTTCCCATTATTTAATCTGTTTTAAACTAAAGTCAAGTTGCTTGATTTAAGGTGCCGTCATGAGACATCTGACCGAATTTGTAAAGTACGTGAAGCGAAAAAAAAAATACGGAGTATAATAGTTTTAAGAAAAAAACAAGTTTGTTATTGACGCGAAAACTGAATTATGTAGAAATTTGAAAACGAATCTTTTCTTCCGGATAAGGAAGAAAAGATTTCTCCTTTCTGCAATTGCGTGAAATTTATAGGTACACTTAATACTTTAACTAGATTTAAAATATATTTTGTTTTGCTAGTTGATAGTTTTTTGTTATTACTTACGGCATGTGTTTTCATTCCCAAATATATCGTTACACAAAATTTAGAAATTTTTCATGACATTATTTCATGTAGTCAACCTCACCTCTTTGAGGTTTGTTAACTAATGACTTGTGTTCTACAGCTTTATGTTTTGTCATGATATAGTTACTTAACACACGTTAATAATTGATGATGCACGACTGAAACGATCTTTAAGGTGATAACAGTATACTGAATTATTAATTTTTCATTTGAAATGGTAAAACTGTTAAATCGATATAACAAACATAGCATCTTAAAAAATCGTTGAAAAAGAAGGGAGCCAGTTACAAGGTTTTACAAGTAGTTATGTTACTTGTAAAAAATTGAAAGCTGTTAGTCAAATTTGATATCTTTCCAAGGTGAAGTATACAAAATACGAATTGAAGAAATGTTATTCATTTTGTAATAATTTAATGTCATGTTAGATACATGGAAAATGGCATGAGCCTAAATCATCAGTGTAGTTTATTACTAACTCGAATCCACAGTGAATATCTTATACCCTAAAAATCAACATAGGTATAATAGTACTTTTGATTATCGCAAATTGACAAAAAATGGTTGATGATATTAATAGGCCCCTGTGGTGATAAAGGAGCAACAACAACAATTCGTATCGACGAATTACAACAAAACACCCAAAATTTATTATTAATAATAATAATAATAATAATAATAATAATAATAATAATAATAATAATAATAATAAATAGTTAGTATTATTGATCATTCATCTCTTCGTTCTTGATACCATGCATTCGATTATCAAAACTACAAAAGAGATTGCAATTGCCAGCAGTAGCAACATAAACATGCCAATAGTATGTTCCATGGTTAGACTAGCTTCTTGAATCGTGTCTTTTTGTTGTCCAAATGATGATTTTCTCAAATTGTACTTGACATAAAGTCTGTTGAACACACCTCGACTCAGCATATCATTTATGCTAGAATATAAAATTTTGAAATCAAAAACAAAGAGTTCAAATCAAAGGCTTTTAGTTATCATACAATTAGGGGATTTTGATGGAAATTACATGTAAGATTAATTGATTTTTAATATAATGATTTCCAGGGTTGGGAAATTCAGCCTTGAAGGTTTCAAATTTAAATAGTCAATTTTTAATCACTTACTATGAATTAAAGACGGAGGCGTATGGAAATCCTTTGCGGTACAAGTAAGCAGTACCAGCATAAGCCACTTTCTCTGGGGCAAAGGCTAAAGAACACAATTCTTTTTCATGTTCCATCAAATCCCTTACATTAATTTCGTAATAGATGTAGGCAGCTTTATGTGAGCACACCCTTAACAGTCCCTGGTAGTGATCATCCGCTTTGGACAATGCTGGATCAGCATTGACAACTCTCCAAGCTTCTTGCAGCGGAAATGTGGTTGATGCCTATGAAAATACGAGTTTTGCAGAAAGGACACATTACTAACGTGTTACTAATGTGCAAATTTCAAGCATGCTGAGAACTTGTATATCTACGCTAATTAGTTCTTGTATGTATTCTCCAGTTGGGATGATAAGCTTGTATTCTCTTTTGTCAAGTAATTCAGCGAGTGATTGAAATGGAACTTCTTTGGATGTTATGGTTAGGAATGATGTCAGCATAGAGGAATAACTGGCAAATACGATGAACACAAAGATCTCATAACTTATAAATATCAGTCTTCTTTTCAAGTCATCTGGCATGAAGATTACGTCTGAAAAGAGAGCAGCATACAAATATAATCAGTAACTAGTTTCGTTTCACCATACTAGTGGATACTATAGTATTGTATCAACCCAATACATTTTACAGTACTTCTTGCTTAGTGTTTGTTACAGTGCTTTCATGAGGTCAATTCAACCAGCCACTTTTTAATCACATCTTGTATGTATTGTTAAGTCGCTGAATGACTAAGCCAAAAGTGAGCATCACCGTTGATCACATCAAAGTATTCATAACAAAAACCATATTGCAATAATTAATTTTTTTATTTATTTTTTTACAAAAGCATATTTTGCAAATGCTACAATTTTGAGGTTAATCAGAAAGTGTGTACACAACATTGTGCTCTATTGTACTAGTAAGACCGGTACATGGTTTATATCCTGCTATAGAATGAATCTGACAAACCATAATACTGATTTGACTAAACGATGTTCACCAAGTACTTAATATAAAAGGCCAGATCTGTGGGATGCTTATACGCATGCATGTGAAAACGCTGTTGTGAAGTAACGCCGTTATAAGTAACGCTGGGCAAATCCATTATTGATTCGCTTTGAGCGTTCGCAAATTGAAAGCACTATAGACCAGTTGAGCGCTCTCTTTTAGAGAGCTTTGAGCGCTAGATTCAAGTAAATTGGAAAATATGTTTTCATTAACTAGCGCCCGTGCTTTTGCACGGGGTAACCTCTAGTAGATAGATAAACAAATGCACATAACTTACCTTGCCTCACTAAGATATACCAGAAATATTCCACATAGGTGAGGTAGCTCCTAATGTAGCTCATTGATGAGACTTTGCTTTTGTTGATCTTTTCATAACGATGAATCGACAGATAAGTTAACGCAGTAATAAAAAGCACTAAAAGAGCTAATAGCCAGGTGGTAAGAGTCATAGGTGTAAAATAGAACCAAATGTTCCATTTTTGATGTTGATTTTCCCAATCATCTCCATAGACAAGAATGGCTGGTTCCAAAGCGATGACCGGAGAAAAATCCACAACCATCATGCGCTCTTTAGTCATAAACATAGGATTGGCGATGAGGTCAGCTTCCTATGAAATGCAAAAAAATGTATTTCAACTGTGCTTTATTCTTATGGTAATGTTATGCTTAAATGGTTTTACCCCATTAGCGAGCATTCCGACCATTCCTGTCCAGGATTTATTTTCATAAACTCCAAACTGGCCGTCTTTTGGTGACACTAGCACGTATCTGTAACAAAAGTTGAAGTTCATTGCCACCAAAGGATAAAGAATTGATTATATCTTATAAATTCCAAACATGCCTAAAGCCCATTGCTTTTGCTAGCGTTTCAATAACTTCTATGTACAAACCACTCCACGTGGGATTGCCATCCTTTGTGGAAATGTTTCGGAGCAAATTGTCTTCCTGAAAGTAGTATGTTGTGCAACATTCACGATTATCACTTTATAAAATACTGGTGATGTAGATTCGCTCTTACCGCTACTAGAGCAATCCGAACTTCAACATCTTCATTCAGGTATCGATGTCTGAATGGTATAGTATGAATAATTTTTATCTGGTCTGTGGATTCATTCCACATGGCAACATCATTTTCATACAACGTCCCGTTGATTGCATGTACTTCTCTTATTATCGCGCTAGCATTCTGTTAATTAGAGCAAAATTAACAATACGTGTGTAAGAGTAAACTAATACTCTACCTGTACAATGCTTTCAATCGATTACGTCCATACATATGCTCAGACTTTTATTGATCGATATCGATAAGGTAAAGTTTCAAAGCCAACATTCAAGACTTACTACATGTGATGATGGGACAACTTCTTCAAAAGAACTGTTTGATGAGTCAACAGATTCAGCTATGTTTATAGAAGGAATATAATTTCTTGTTACAAACAAAATTTTTTGTTCGCTGCACGTTGACTCGTTCGGTATCTGAAGAACAGAATAGTTAGTTGATTTAGTAAATAATCTGTTAAAGCATTAAAATGATCAGTGCTTTAGCATTAGCATGTATAGCATGGCACATTCATCTATGTTGTTTCATTTCAAGTTGTTCTTCTTACAGGTGCTCTGATACAAGTCTGTACTGTTGTCTTACAAGTACAGACATAGTTCACACAGTTTGCTCCATAGTTCACACAGTACATAAGTTTAAATTTGATTTGTTAGTTGGTTTTTTTTTTTGCTGAATACGCGGACGAACTTGTAAACAATCTCTCAGTTCACTAATCAATTGGGTGTATGCTTGCGGCTATACTGACGAACTTGTGCAAAGCAATGATTGCTTGATTAAATGAATTTTCACATTTACAAACAAATACTAACCCCATGCGTACTCACATCAGGGGTTAAAAAATTCTTGACCACATAAAGATTACTTTCATATGGCACTGGAAGCGTATGAAATAATTCATCACTCAGCGATTGCGATGCAATCAGCCAATGATGTGATGTGTGTAGTAAATTTCCTACTGAAGCCTGATAATACAAATACTCGAATATGAGATATTTTAAGGTGCCCCGATGGTAATAATAAGTTTTAAACTTACCACCTTCAAGATAAATTCAGTTGTAATGGGGTTGCAAATAACGACCCATGTCATGGAAACTACTCCTGTGTAGTTTTGTTTAAGAACAGATAATACGGTTGCAATGTCATCGCAATGAACTATTAAAGTCGTCATATACATTCTAGACAGTGATTTGAGATCAATTTCTAAAAAAAAAAAAAATTGTATGTTGCTTTAAATTTTATATTAAGCTTTGTGTTATTTGTATCATCAATATATACGGTGAACAACACACATTACTTACCAACTTTTGTACTTGAAATTATAGAAATTTTGTTCCATTTTGTGATTGATAAAACAGCATTCAAAAGCATGTTTTCTTTTAAAATTTTATCCGAGAAATATTCGCCGCAATCATCATTGACGTTGATTTCTAGGAAGCTTTTGGATTTGATGTGCCACATGACCGGTGCTGAGATTTCACAGGGTACTTCCAATAGAAACTTTTCCGCATTCTTGACTAATTATTAAATTTAGTGTGAATGGTTTCATCACAGTTATCAATTCGTAGGATAATCACTTTAACTTACCATTTAAGAAATCAGATGAATGATGACAATGATGACACCGGAAAATCGGCAGAACTTTGAGTTTTTCATCTTGAGGTATACATGCACTAGGTTGGCTAATGATAGTGCAACACGATTGGTTTTCTTCCACTGACAAGTTTAAACAGTAAAAATACAAGCATATTAGAAAATTTGTAACAAACAAATTGTACAGTGAACGTAGCAATTCAAGCATTTTGAAACATGGCTGTATAAATTTTTTGTTTCAAAGTTTCAATGAAGTAACTCCAAATGTTAACCAATAAATTATTTTTTACAATACTATATTAAATTTAATTGTACGAATCGGTTATAATAATGAGAATTTTACACGAATAATGTGAGTGAACATTTCTTACCAGAATACATCGAGTATATTGCTATGGACAAGAGAGTCTCGTAGATTAGCAAGTGACATTGGTTCATGACCACCCCAGTGAATGTGTATCACGGAATTTGGCTGCATCTGATACTAGTGAACGCAAAAGACATGTAACACGATGCTTTCTTAATGCCATGGACAGTCGGAAGGATCGATGACTGACTAACTTTCAGTAGTGATAAATTAAAAAGTGGCCTTTTGATATTATGCTTGCGTGTATTTGTTAAAAGTAAAAAGAGGTCATCTTGATATTGTCTTGATATTGTCATTGATGCAAACGTGAGATAAAAGTGATACTCGTAGTTTCAACCATGGGTTGGATACGGCAAGTTGTAATTTGGCTCAATTTAACCAGAATGTGAATGTAACTGATCCGATGACAAAACCTTTATTTACACATCATGGTCATTGGGATTTATGTAATTGTGTAGTGTAGTTATATTTTAGATATGAAATGTTGGAAAACCGTAAATAGATTTCTTTTTAAGCTCTTGTATTTCAGACAATTGGGATTTGAAATTACTATACAGTTGCAGTACCGTTAATTAAATTTTCAAATTATTAAATCATATCTTCAAATCAGACGACAGGTAATTTAGGAAATTTTATCAGTTTAATTCTTGAAAACTTCAATATTATACAGCAGGCTATATAATAAGAAACAGAATTTCTTACCAGTATTGAGAATCACTGGCGATGATCCCTGTTAATCGTCTGGTTTTGATGCCACGAACGATATCGATCATTTGATGCAAGTAAAATTTAAAGGTAATACGTATACAGGAAATCCTGGATGGCATTGGGACACTTCTCTGGAAATTTACCACTAACATAGTTTTAGCCACACACGTGTTTATAGTTGTCAGCTTAAAACTGAGACAAACATCCAACAATTTATGGGTGTCATTTCTTTCATAAAGAAATATCGATTCAGTTTTCACGTTACATTAGTCGGTTAATTTTCACATTTCCTATACCAAAGTGGTGTACCGCAATTTTTTTTATACTTGTATTAGAACCCATGGATGAGTAACTTTATTACGAAGTGATCAAACTACGACTTGATCGATAGCCATTATTACTTTAGATTTAGCGTGTGATAAATTGCACGGAAAGAAATTACACTTATCCATTGTAAAACACCGGAAAGGTAACAGTTTATTATTGATCTCATTAGTAGCGTGTCAATGTTGAGTTTTGGTTTCGTCATTTCGAGTTCTCACAATGACATGTCAAATGGAATGAAATATCGTTACAATGAATTGTCAAAACAGGAAGGAAACTGTTCAGTATATATCTATAATGATGTTGGTGTGTTGTGAAAGGTAGTTTCACTAAGAAATGGGAATAATGTTTTGTGTTAAAACATACACATACAGTATATGAAAAAATATTTTCTAAATATTGTATTTCATAGCCTACGTACTATGAGAATCAACTTTCAACATTACTTTGTTCTCATGAACACTACTTTTTTATCAACATATCATGATTAAATTTATTCAAAACTGTTTTGACAACAATAATTTATGACAATAATTGATGATGCGTCATTTTCAGTGGGCTGTACAACGTTCATTATACTTTTCAACATGTATAATGGATGGTGGTGTACTTAACGATTATATTTTTTAATTTAATCCATATTTTGTAAACATATTTATCAGATAAACATGATATATGTACAATTAATGAAAAGGAAACTTCATTTAATTAGGGAATAAATAACGCACATAAATTGCTCATGTCAAATGCGAAAATTCTAAATCAATATGAATGACAGTTGAGGAATTTATATTTAAAATTTGCAATCTATGAAGCTAGATAGATAGCCATCAATAACTCACTTCATCTTATTTAACTAAGATGTTGATTCAATTTTTCCCGTGGACGAATTATTGATTAAATTCAATAAACTGGACACGTTGTTTTTCAAACAAATTTATTTCACTTGAAAGAAATTATGCTCAAAGCATAAATTCTAATACATTCATCTTCACAGATGAGAATAGTAAGAAGACAGAGTAATGTGCAACAACGCTGCTCCTACTACAACTTTTACAACAACAATGCAATAGAGCTTCACTCATTCTGTGAATTAAACGTCCACAGCAATTTATACAGGGTGAAGAAAAGTTTGTGATATTTGAAAGTTGTTGCAATTTAGTTTCCTGCGATAAAATGACGCTGTAAGGCCCATGATGCCTTATGATCCATAATGGAATAGCGTTTTATCATGTGATGGTTTCAGGGCACATCTACAATGTAGTCGTGTTTGTTCATTGTGGAAATTAAATGTTTTGAATGTTGAATTGGGTTTTGATTCAAAACTATTATCTAGAACTTACATTATCTAGAACTTAGGTGTATGTCACTTTTCGTTCAGTTTGTATAAAAAAACAATCAGTACTTAAAGCTCGTCATGAAGTTACAAGTATTCTATTTTTAGTAGGAGTGTATCCAGAAATATGTTTTGGATGTTTTGGATAGGGAAAGTAGACATTAGTTTTGGGTTCGGAGCTAAAAATTATGAACATTGTAAAACTTAAGCAAATTGAATTGCTCGGTGCAGTAACCGAGCGCAATTTATTTGTAGCAGTGGAGCTACTTCCGCTCATAACAGCTGGTCCATATTGTGAGAGTATTTTAGCCAATATTTTTTGCTACCCCCCCCCCCGTCATTTTATTTATCTGTGTTACTATACATGTGATTTGAGAAATGGAACCGTTTTATTGTTTTATTGTTGAATTTACCGTCCGACTGGGGACAAAGAAACATAACGACAAGACAAACATAGAAACGCACAATGTAATGAATTGAAAATATAAGGTGAAACAAACGAATAATAAATTTAGTAAACGTGATGACTTAATAAACATATTAACATGCAGTAAAATGAATTAAAATAACGACGGCAACAATCAAGATAATACTTAAGTGTGTAAGACATGATAGCGCAATTCATTTTTTAAAGTGTAAGCAATCTTTAGTACAACTTGAGTGGTGACAAATAAAATTATGTTTGCGGACGCTTACTGGTATAGAATTCTAAAGATTGATGGAATTAGTGGGGAAACGGTTGATGGTTTGGATGGATATGGAAGGAGGAAGATTGATATTATAATGATGGGTGCTGCGGTGTGTGGTATTGTCTACTAAATATTGTTTAAGATAATGATAAGGGTGATTTATGTTGCGAAGTCCACGAGCAATTTCTAAGAGACGGTGGAATTTAATGAGTTGATCGATATAAAGAGTTTACGATTTTTTAAAAAAGGAAAAGTGCTGAAGATAGAAAAAATCGCATTAAACCAAATGAATCATTGCGTATTTGAAACATGGTGCTACCGGTTGCTACACCGAGCCCTTCAATTACGGCTTAAAATACACAATTTTTAACGGAAATTATTCATAAAAACATGTTATATGGAAAAGCAAAAGCTAAACTTCAGGCATCATTGTGGGTTCCTATGGAAGAACTCCCCCTCCCCCAAGCTCTTTTCTCCCCATCTGTTTTAGTTAGCTACATTACATAGGGTCTGTTTAAATTAGTTACATTTTGAAAGTGTTTTTTAATTTTTAAATTTCAACAGTTGAGGAGAATTTATTTTATGTTGTTAACTTATTAATTAGCTTAGTACGTTGTACGTTCTCATTGGATGTTGATTTTCCACTTAATCAATGCGTGAGCTTATTCAACTATAGAAAAGAAATTTGTTCGTAGTTAGATTTCTAACTTTTAAATGTGTATGATAAATACAAATTTCGAACAAGAAAACAATCATGGATAGTGCCGCTAATACTAAAAATGTCAAAAATAAACCATAGGTTTGGTCTAATGTCAAAGCATGTGTTTGGGTGGCTTCATTTTCGCTGAATGCTTTCTTAACGTTGTATTTAATTTTCATTCGATCATGAAGTCCAAAACTTTGTAAATCCAACAGACTAAAAAAATAGACATACAAAAATGTTGTATTTAAATTTGGATTATTGTTAGCTGCTGAAATACTTGCTAGCTAAATAATAGTATAGTATAGATGGCGATTCGTTAATTTTTAGAAACCTTTGCATTAGTTACCGTAGGTTGAAGACTTTTTTGTATGGAAACTTCTTTTGTAATCCCAATGCGAAACCAGTGGAAGCAATTTTAACGGGTGCAAAGAGAAACGGACATGCTTTTTTATTGGCCAGAAGAATTTGTAATTGATTTTCATAATATATGAAGGCTGCTTTGTCTTTGCAAACTTTGAGAAAAGCCACATAAGCGTCTTTTTCTATAGAAAATGATGGATTCTTCATTATTGATTTCTGTGCTGAACGAAATGGCTCCACTTTGGTTTTCTGTGGGAATAAAAAAGAAGTTTCTCGTTAAATACTACACCTATCCTATAGACTAACGGTCTGCAATCTGAACAAACTGGACACCTTTTACGGAACACTTTTTACGGAACACCTGACATTGCATAAAAAAACTAAAAACACCAAAATAAAGAGAATTACGCGAACTAGAACTTATAATGTTTCACTTTTTCCAATTTCCGAATGATTAAATTTTTATCGTTGTTTTAAACAAAATGTTAAAAAACTTCACTGTGACGACTCCTGACCCATCATCGCACGCTCTTAATGAATAAGGGTTTTCATAGACTCGACTTGCTTATTGGGATTTTAAAGGAACCTGTCAATTTGATGGGTTTAAAAGCTAGTTGCCCTAGGTTTCCCTCATGGCAAATTGTTGTAAAATGTGTTGTAGATTTGACAACTTGGTGTTTTTCATTTGACAAGGTTAGGTAGAGAATATGAAAATTTTCTTACAGCCATTAGCTCTTGGATATATTCGCCACCAGGAATGACAATTTTGTACTCATTTTTTTGCACCATTTCTGCAAGAGATTTAAATGGCACTGCTTGCTGTTGGACAGTGAGATTTGATATCAACAGCGATGAGTAAATGCTTGTGATAAAAATTGTAAAAATTTGAAATGTCATATAGACTATTTTTCGATGAATTCCACTCCGGTCGAGCTTATCGTCTGTACAAAAAAAAAAGTACCAAGAGTAATCAAACCATGCTATACTTAAGTTTACTGATCTTATCGTGATGATTGGTTTACCTTCTTTCATGAATACATAAGTAAAATTTTCTAACAAATTAAAGAAATCTGTTTTTTTCTTCAGATCATCTTTGGCAGAAAAATGGTGAATGCAGAAATATAATGATGCGCTGACGAGTATTGTTACTCCAACCATAAGCCAAGTATCATAGGTGAAAGGATACAAGAAGAAAAAGAAATTGTCTTTTGGATGTGCTCCATAGATCAGCATGACATTCTCTTCTCCAGTGGTGACTGAATAGTCGAGGTAAGGTAATCTGGTTGTTGTAAAGAAGAGTTCGTTGGCTGAAAAATCTGCATCCTAGTAACGAATGAAACATTGTAAAGTGCTGATAACACAAGGTTATCCCAAAAGCCTTGATGCAGCTTTAATAATTTAGATGTGTTAATGTCACTAACTTACTGTAAATGCTAGTTGAAAGTTCAAATTAAAATTCAATCACTTACACTAACAAACGTTTGATATACAGTACATGCTTGTATGTAGTGCGTGATCAAACGTACAAGTTTCTTACTTTCATGTATAACATAACAATCATTCCATTTAGAGTCAAAGTTTTTCCAATTGCTTGGTGAGTTTCATTTGGTGCTAATGGTACCATACTGAAAATATGCAAAGATACTAGGGTCCGTTATTTAGATTTAATGATAACAAATATTAGTGATTTGATGTCTTGTCAGAATGTCATACTGCCATGTTAGCTGTTCTTGTCCAAATACTTACGTGAAATTTAAATATTCAGCTAACGTTTCTGTTAATTCTATTTGCAATCCTGACAATGTCAAATTTCCATTTTCGTCTGTCCTCACACTTAACAGATCACCAGGTTCCTGTGAGGATAGATCTAATTTTTACAAACTTACAAGCAACTAAACAAGTGTTCACGTGTATTATACTGTTTCGAAACCTCAGCATAAGTGAAACGAAGTTGTGCACCATGAAATTTTCTTCGTAATGGAGAGTAAACGTGAAGTGTTGGATGACTCAGTTCCTGAGACGAGCAGTTCCAAGAAAGGATGTTTCTTTCATAATAAATTGGTGATTTTGATAAAGAATATGCTGAATTCAGGTGAGTGATGGTCTGCAAAATTTTAAACGTGTAAGATCTCAGGGTTATGTTTACATTTAAAGTGGTGTGCATTTTTTAAATTTTCAGGGTAATCGCTAGTTTTCCATTTCAACATGTGATTAAAATAATAATAATAAATAATTCATTAATAATTCTTAAATGAATACCTGTTCACTCAAGCTCTGATGTGCATGTATGAGGGTGTAGCAAAAAAACATTTTACTCTCGAATAAAAAAATAATATTTTTTTATTCGCGGACACACAAAAAAATGATAAGATACACCCTTTATCATTTTTTCCCGTATATTCGTCTAATGCCTGTAAGCACTTTTTGGAACGTATGCTCAACTTCTCGATTACCCCCCCCCCCCCACACACACACACAAACACTGACGAATTTGCTCCAGAATTTAAGTCCACTAAATTGCATCACGTGACTTAATCACCGATTTACCATCAAGTCAATTTAGTTTCTAAAGTAAACACTTTAGCTACTTCCCTGTAAAACACAGCGAATACTTTTCTACAGCTTTGCAGTGCTTTCTTGCCCAGCATATGATTCATTTTTATTTTAAGTATAAGAGTTTATAGTCATAACAATTCTTCAATCGTTCGCGAATCCCTTGTAAGGACATCGGTCGTGGACCACAGGTTAAGAACTGATGCTCTACAGTTATCTGACGAATAATAATAATAATGCGAATTTGAAGGTGAATAATATTTTACAGCTTACAATTTTATTCTTGTGGTATACGGTACTGATACAGTACATTTAAGCTGAGCTTGCGAAAAATGTGTTGTGGTTATAACTAACTACAAGGATAGTCTTATTAAAAATAATAACAAATGTGCTTAAATACTACACCAACATTTTATAGGCAGTTATTCGGGTGTCACTGGCTTGGTCTGCATTCCCGCACCTTTGTGACGTCACTAATGTATTAATTACCTTTTGAGTTTTTGTTATTTTCTCCCTTTCTTCTATGAGAGTAGAAAACGATTTTGATTGGCTAATGACATCAGTTTTTGGAGCTGAATAGATTGAATTCTTCACCAACGTGGTTATTCTATGTTCCATTAATATTTCAGTGTTCTAGCCATCGGTGTAAGAAATGGTAAAAAAATATGTTGCAATTAGACATTGTATAGTACTGTAATTGTAGAAATATATAAACACCAGTTATCGTTTATGAAATTAGTAGACCATCTGCATTCACTATAACTGCCAGAAATTGAGTGTGTGAAAATATAATAACAGTACATGTTTCGGTATCAACATGTATTATCTACACGATTGTTTGCTCAATGGAATTTCAAGTTGTTTAGAAAAGGTTTTATTTTCAGCCTCAGTGACGAATGCATTAATGATTCACATGCTAGACATTCTGAAATAGTTCATTGCTTACTTGTGTTAGTTGACACATTTTTGTTGTGAAAAAAATATAGCTGTAAAATGGTAGGGGTATGTCTTGAAAGAGGTGCTGTCTTTCCAAATTGGATATAATCAGCCAATAATTAGGCAACATTAAAACCTGGGTCGATTCCGCCTAAAAAAAATATACAATATGTCGTTTTATTTTCATTGATTCTCCTGGCACAAATTCGAGCTGTGCACCTCAATATAGTGGTCAATATAGTGGTATAGTTGCATTTGACCAATGCAACAGATCACTTATCTATTATGAACATTCAGATTACTATTTTGTAATGACT
>JAQIWH010004353.1:0-17239 GCA_034695005.1 Cryptops parisi | reverse complement strand
AATTAAACATATAATTTTACCATTAGTGACTCGGGACCATCCTGATCGAAACCGTGAACTATAAACTTCACGGGATAGCCTTTGATAAAAGTTGAGTTATTCACTCCATCGCAGTCATGGGCTTTGAGGAACTGAGGATTATTGCCCGGTATATTATTTCTCGTATACAATTGAAACTTCGTGTTAATACGGCCTCTCGACGCGGGATAATATACATCACTTTCAGGTCTGCCTTCTTTGTCAGTGAACTTTTTAGGATCGAATATACCCAATTCTGGATAGCATTGCACGTCACCTAAGCAGTCATCAAGCTGGGAAGTTAATCATGCATGTGAAAGTCATGCAGAAAAATTTTTATACAGAGTGTTTGTATAAAAAATTTTCTGCATGACTGCAGAGTGTTTATAAAAAAAAAATGGCACTATTTCACAGACGCGCAACTATGCACGGTGATGATATCTTTCAGTTGGAAGTGCAGATGTCTAAGTTTGATGTCTCGGAAAATTATCACAAGATACACGCTCATAAAATGGTACAATTTTTATAAACACCTTGTGTATATGAGATACAATATACATGAAGTGTCACCCATGAGTTGTCAACTACATTTAGAAAGTCAATTATTTTTTAATTTCAGGTTGTACGAACACATGTTGCAAGGCAACTTGAGCTAAAACGTTTCTATCTTTGTTAATGGGCATACACCTAGTTTGGCCATATTTTTCTCCATAGAAATGCACGGGCAAACTTCAAGGGTCTAGGGCGACCCCAAATATTTTTTTATTATTATGATTTTTTGCACAGGTAGTTTTTTCCATAAATAGAACAAAGTTAGGGGGTAGGACGGACAGTTTTCCAACTTTTATTTTTTAAGCACCACCCTAATATACAATACTGCATACTTAACGATGGAATGATAAACACTTTACGCACAAATAGGGTTGTATATAAATTGCTAATATTAAAATTTTTAAAGCATTTCTCATATTTACTTGGTACGTTTATACATGAAGTGTGTTCATCCGCCAAAAATGCTGGCAACACGAACAGAAAAGTGCTCACTATCAAGTGCATGTTGATTCTTATTTTCTCAGTCAAAAGATTGGTTACTGCATGGTATACGGATGGTGTAGATACTGACCGTGTTTTAATTTTTTAGTCAAGGAATAGTAGATAATTAGATCAGGTGCTGTAAATTTTAATTAATCAATTTTATTTACCAGTTCAACTTCTCGTTTAACTCGAGTCACCCGTGTTTTTCTCTTCAAATAATTGTACCTACTGACACGTAGCATGTCCACGTCCATACTGCTTAAGATACCAGCAGTTGATAATGTCATCGACCGATCATCACAGTTTTTACCGTTCTTCTGGTACATTTTCCTCTCGATCAAGCAATTATCGTATCAATTAGTAAGCAGTTATCATCTTGTCTAGTTATAGTCTGGTTGCAATTATAACTAAGTTCCAATGCACATCATAAATTATAATTGCCAGAATTAAATTAGTTTCTCCATCGGCCACGTATCATACACGTATGAGTTTTGATGGTCTCATTTTTCCCCCTGGTCTTCAAGTTTACAATTTTTTTTCGCAAAAGGGTTCTTCCGTTTGAAGTTGTAATATTCTTTGAAGTTGTTTGTTAAGGGATTTTAATTATACGCTTCATATTATTTTCACTTGTGAGTGAGAACTGGGAAATTGAACATATGTTGGCATCTACAAAAGTTTATGATAATACACGCGCTCACCCTGTATACTTAGAAAAATTGTGAACGTGTTAATAAAGTTAAAAAAAAAACGAGTAGTGCTGCAACACGTGACCTATTGTTGTAATTGTTTACTTGGTTAATCATGGTTGAATAAAATTGGCCTTTCATCTCTGGTCGCTGTCTGGTATAGTCGTATAGTAGTAGTATCTATTTTGCTATACGATTTTACCAGACAACTACCAAAGTTGAAAGGTCAATTTTATTCATCCATCATTAACCAGCGGCGCGTTCTCCGACTTGAAAAAAAACGTCGTCGTTTGACGATTTTTGCTTAGCTTCTCCCATTACGGCGTCGAACATTGAAGTAAGAACATCGTTCTTCGACATTGCGACGGACGTCACTATGACGTTGGACTGTCGAACAATCGAGACTAACTGCCGACGGAGAGGAGCACCATCGAACGTCGCCCAGCGAGAGAGTAAACGGTAATGTTCTTCGACCTTGTCGTCGCCACGTCACCGTCCACGACGATACGTCACAGGGTCGCGGGATAGTCGACTATCGATGCTACGTTACAACGTCGAGAATCAACGACAAGTCGGAGAATGCGCCGCAGGTATACAATCAGTCGACACAACGATCGAAAATTACATAAGTCCAATGTACGGTAACAACAAGAAATCGTAAAAAGAAACCAGTTTTTTTTTAGGCTCCACTTTTGTTTTGTGGAAATTTATTTTTTTGAATGGGGATTGTTTACTTCTCAAACTGTGAAGCCTGTTGTTCATCTAACTAACTCACCAACCTACTCATACTCAAAGTGAAATTAAAGAAGAAAATGGGTAAAAATCTCACAAATCGAATAGAAAATTGTAGAAATCAAAAATTGAATTTTGCAAAACTTCCCTAAATCGAATACCGCTTTACCGGTACTCGAAGATCGCATTAATTTTAATTCGCATAAATAGAAACTTGCATAAATGAATATCGAATTACTGAAACATCGCATAAATCTGGATTCGCATAAAGCGTATTCTAAAAAAGCTTTTCTGTTTGTCCTTTATTTTCGACATGTAAAATATGGTCACAGTACTCATAATTCACCCAGATGAATGAGTCAAAGGATGGAGCTCGGGTTGGTTTCCCCGAGTTTTGTAAGGATTTTTTAAAAATGTGTACAAAAAATAGTACTTATGGGCTTTACAGACGAAAGGTAAGGAACGTAATGGAATTGGTAAAGAATTCCAACCGTTAAATGAGTTGTAAGGATAACGGCGTTAAGCACTATTGCCAAGTTTAGATGGTAGGTCCAGTTTAAAACTTTAGTACGAATCTGATCTTTCTTGAGCATGAATTGGAAAAGGAATTGTAGTGGATGTTTTGGGTTAAACATTGCTTTTAAAAACTCCAGAAGTCGGTGGAATCTAATAACTTGGTTGATAGTGAAAAGTTTTCTTAATTTTAAGAATGAAGAAATAAAAATGTATTTTTGAGATTGAAAAATGCTTTGATAATCCAGTTTAATGCATGTTGGACTCGATGTAGTCGGTAGTTGGAGGCATGTCCCCATATGATAATAGCATAACTTATGAAAGAGTAAATTTTTGTTTTCAAGTAGTTGATATTTTCTGAATAAGTAATTACGTTTGACTAAATATATTTGCCTATTAAGTTTAGTGGGTAATCTCCTATGAATGGGCTGAGAATTGCAAATTGTTATTAACCCACAAACCAAGAATTTTGACAAGTTTATTGCTTTTAGAAGGGAGAGTACTATTCAACTTTAAAAAATTTGTTTCAAGAGTGTTAAGTGTTAGATCATGATGTTAGATGTTAGATTAGATAATCCACCAACTGTGGATTATATCTAGATCTTTTTCAATAAGCCAATCTACAATGTGGTTTTCGTATTTCATCTTGGTATACAAAATTAGATAATCGTTGATGTATGTATATAACTGACTATTGAGTTGTAAGTTGTGTAATCTCTTTGAAACCAATAAAATAATGAGCTGTTAGGCTGCCCTGTACCACACCATTTGTAAATGGCGTGCTCGTATCGGGGTTATTGATGATTTGGACAATACGGTTTTCAAAATAGCTTTGCAACAGGCTCAGTGTACTTAACGAAATTGTGTAATTCGGTGTAATTCGAAATTGCTTGGCGTTAATTTTATTAGCTGATAGTAATTTGTAGTCTTTCTGGTATGTATACAAGTTGGTACAGCTTACAATTATTGTATTTTTGAAATCATGTAATAGTGAGATCGATGTCATGTCAAAGGTGAAACTTTTTGTGACTGCAATAATGAACATATAGCCTCAGAAAACTTTGGTTAACGCAGTAGAGACAGTAAACAAAAACGATTAATGGGTTATCAGCAAAACTAAATATTGAAGCTATAGCTGCAGTAAAAGCTCGATAAGAATTGTTTTATTGAAAACTCGATTTGCTTTTCAAATAAGGTTAACATTTGCCATGAAAGACAAAAAAAACCTGTAACCATTATGCGTAGCCAACATGCACGTGCATAATGTAGTTTACAGGAGGCAACAGCAAAAGTACGAGTACTGTCACTCGTTTGACAATTCCTGGTCTGTTCAAGCTCTATGCAGCATTTCAGAACTTTTATTACTGTCATCTACTGGCTCTGCGATTTTGAAACTTGTTCACTACTGTCCTGAACCGGACAAACCGTGGTTTTCATTGATTAATGATTAATGTTTAACCAATAAACATTTGGTTCATGTACTCGTTGTTCATTAACCAATTAAGCCAAACAACTGCATTTGTTTCTTGTTCAACTGTGGCTTTACATCACCTCAATTTGTGCAACACATTGTAACATGCTACTTTGTAACAGTATACTCAACCACATGGAAATAAACACCTTGAAATGAAATGAAATAAGAGAGAATTTTATTTAACCATCATAGCCAATAGGCTGACATGTTTATTGGTTGCGCACCTCTTAAAAGTCTAAGCCTATAGATGTATTATACTGCATATTGTTACATACAACATTTTCATAGATTTAAAAAATTTCCAAGTATTGTAATTGTTTGTGTTAATCTGACCATAGCTTTTTTTTTTGTTGGTATCAACATTTTTCTATTTTAATGACACTTTTTGGTACTTTGATTGAAATTTGATTTACATTGATCGTTTTATTATACTTTCGTTGCACTATTACAAATGGTTTACAGCTATGCACATGTTTACATTTTGAATAGATCAGTATTGACAGTTCCTTGATACTTACTTCCGCAATTGGTTTGTATTACAAAATTCGGATTTGAATATATTGAGATCATCAGGAAACAGATAACCATAGCCACTTGGACACATTTCACTTCTCAGATCATGAAGACCACTGCAAATATTATCTCGATTAGACATGTGGATTGCATGGAAATCTTGTTGATAAACTCGTATTTTAAACTAGATATTTAGGCCTCACACAATTGAAGAGGTTTTTTCCAAAACGTCTTACTCTTATGTCCATTTTAATCATTTTTTTTAGAAAAAAGGCTCTGACAACTATTTGTGCAACACTGATTCCAAATATGTTATTTTCAAGTCTCACAACTTATTTTCCACTGAAAAGCACTTTCAAAAACCACGTTTATATGCAAAGTCTATGGTCGAGTGAATAAATAAAACCTGTTTCCTGAAAAATTGTAGTTTTTGGATTTTATACGTTTTGGTAATGAGATCTTCAATTTTCATTAACTGGACACTGTGTGCAAAACTATTGGTTTGTTGATGCTAAATGGAGATACTATCTCAGGAAACACTTACCGATCATCTTCTGGACTCAGTCGTTCGATATCAATATAAAGTACTTGAACGAAGCTCTTGTCGACACACTCTTGGATGCCATAATTCCACTTCACCTTGGTTTTGAATGTTACATGGATGTGAGTTATTTGTTCAATTTCATAAGGGAATGAATACACACTTCTAAGACGTTTTTCTGATTTTCCCCTGAAAGAATAACGAATACAATTTTACGATTACTAAACCCTGTGAATATTAAACTTGATGAAGCTACACTCTTTCATGTAATATGTTTAAAAATAGTACAATAATTTGATAACTTATTGAGTGACCTATTGATTGACTTACTGGATGATTATACAATTCTTAAATGTGTATCCAATGTTGATATACTTTATCTCTAAACAGATAATTGGAACTGGGTAGAAATGAATCCTTACCCGACTGCCATCATGACAGAGTAAACTGGCTCCAATGTATGGTAAAGGGAAATATTTAACCAACCATCTCTATAAATACGATTCTTTGGAAATATTTGGATAGCGTACTTGTATTCTGCAAAGATGAACCGGTTTTTATATTCACTATTTTTGTTAATGCAAATGATAATGAATTTTCGAGTAAGACTAGTTTAGTGCAGATAGAACTCGACTTATGCATAGGTTATTTTCCGTGAAAATCTCGAAGAAATTTTCATTACATATGAAAAGTGGATGACGGACAACTTTTCAATCAATCGTGGAGTACACACAAGATATAACTGTTTATTGAACATTTGAAAAACCAACTCTGATAAGACAAAACAGTTATGTCTCAAACAAGACAAAACAGCTTTAAGTCTAGAGCAGTTAATTTAGTGTTTGTTTAACATGCTGCTAGCTAACTATAAATCGATACTACGACACAGGTCAAACGTCAGGACAAACTTGTGTACCGAATCAAACTTAAATAAATGCAGCACGGATCGTTTCAAAAATCGGAACGTCTGGTCACCTAATAATTAAGAGAGTTTGTAGCATTAGGCATATTTACTTGGGGTTCCTAAACAACGAATTTTTGCATCATATTTGAGTCCATTAGCTCGTATATGGGCGCATTCGGAATCTTGGAATGTGTACAAGAAAAACCTATTTCCAAAGCTAGGTGGTGTTTTTCGACATAAGTATAATGTCGCTGCTTGACGTTCTCTGAAAAAAAGGTGTCGATTAGTTGAAAAATTCAACGTAAAACCATGATTTTGATACTCATATTGAATGAAATCACATTTCAGCTTGTATATTTAACGGTTCCACTCGAATTTCATCGATCGGAAGCGGATTTCTCTTGGTACCGGTACACAGTTCCTTCAATGATCCATCAGATGGGGGTGAACAATACCAAAAAAGTTGTGTTTGTGGTTTAAACGTTAAGGGCATATTTACTCCAACTACTCTTTTAATGCAATCTAGATCCCTTAAAAATAATAACACGCTATATTAATTTAAATGACGATAGTTTGATTTTGGTTCGATCTATGTGACAGTGATATTGAAAGGACACTAAATAGCCATTGAGTCTTACCGGATGTTCAATTTAACCCCCGGTTTCTGCATATTTCCGAAAAAGATAAAAATCGTTGCAGCTTTTAATGATTGTCTGAGAGGCAACAGATCGACAATATATTGATAAGCTGCAAAGATAAATTACATTTAATATGTGGAGAACATGAACATGTGTGAGATAGTTAATTTCCGATGTAAAGATAGAATATGGTTTACACAGTAAAATCGTGTAAACCTTCTATATGCAACCACAAGCGAGAAAATAATCTTACCACATCTTACCACAAAAGTATTCCGTTTCTAAAGTGACGAGATAGAATTGTCGATTCGCTTTTCCTGTTGGGATCAGTTTATCGGCGTAATACCCCATGTCAACACATTTACTTCCATCTTCACCACAAGTGTTACACTTGCCAGTGATGAAGGATTTATAATTGACACATTCATGCGCCACGAAACGACAGGGGTAGTCCAAGTCAAGTAATGACGAAATGTAGTACTGTACAGCTCGCCAGTGGTTGCAGCGATATTCTAGAAAGAAATGCTTTTTATACTCTTTATATTAGCTTCACTTATGATTTTGTGAGTGAGTGAATGAATGATCTGGGAATTGAACGCATACTGTTATCTACAGACGTTTAATAATAATAATGATGATAATAATAATAATAATAATAATAATAATAATAATCTAACAACATAATAAGCTATGTCTGTCTGTTGTCTGTCACACTCGCACGCGCAAAATTCAGCACTCAGCCTACTAAGCTGAGTGCTAACCTTCTCTCCTTTCATACTTTCTTTTATAAAAATTCCGTATATATGTACCATTTTCATGTACTATTTCAGAAATGGTTCCTCCGATGGTTGTCGAGTTTATAATTCAACTATTATTAAATAATCAATTTCATCATTGCCAATGAATCTATATTACTTTTACGCATTTGTTTATTTAATTAGGATTCGATTCCATTACCACCCGTGCTTCTGCACGGGTTAACCTTTAGTATTGAGATAATTGAACAGCTGCAATTTTTTGAACCTGAAGTTGTAAATCTGCAAAATTTTGTTCTAATTACGGTGTTACAGACACACAAACATGCAAACATACAAATATACAGACCTACAGATCAAGCAAATTATATTGATAGATATACGATTTTTTTTTACATTGGACTTATCCGGTTTTTAATTTATGCGAATGACTTATGCGGTTCTAGTTTTATGCGTTTTTGGTACATTGGACTATACAGTATATTCTCATAAACGACTACAGATGGCAATTCACAGCTCACTCAAAAACTCACAAGTGAGTGTATAAAACTGTTTCATTGCATGCCCTCTTTAACCTCTGAAAATTAAGAATATTTATTCTAAATCACCCTTGAATGAATACCATAAACATTAAAATTAATAAAACTTGCGCATAATCTAAAGTCGCATAGATCTAAATACCATTGAACTAGCAAACCAGCGATTAGTCGGTTACCACTTCCCAAAATCGCATAATAGCGAAATGTTTTCGAGTATATACAATTTTTATATTAGTTTTCTCTTGAAACAAAGAAATTAATTCAAATAAAATCAAAATCTCTTTTTTTTCATCAATACAGATTATTTCTTTAAAACAATAAAAACAGGACCCCAAAACTGAAGTATTGAAATCACATCTGAATTTAAGATGATAGGAATCAAAATTTACTGCTTTACGAGCAGTTTGTCGAAATGCATTAAAACCTTTGTTTTTTTTTTATGTAATTTTTCTTCACACATTTCACAAACTCCATGCTACTATGAAAATTCAAGACATCGATAAAGTCAACGAGAATGGTCGTAAAAAGGTTGCATTTCAATAACACTTCAAGACATTCATATTCCTAAATAAAAACAAAACCCGCACTCAATTTTCTACTCAACGAATTTTATATTTAAAAAACGCATAAAAACTCATTCTGTCACTATATCTGTAACGGAAGTACTAAACTTGAACAATAGTAGTCACGCGAAAAATTTCAATTACCTTACTGTACAGGTTTTCTCATACACGTGTTTTGATGCTGATTTAAATATGAAATTACTTGAACCATATTGAAACAACTAGCTGTATGACCGTCAACAATGACGGGTTCTATTCTAGCATGGTTGCAATCTTCATTGTTGTGTTATTATTACTTATACTAACACCAAACCGCGCTATGTTTGTTGTTGACAAAACACACACAAACAGCTGAAAAACTATATTTATAGAGCGTGATCACGTGAAATATTTCACGCGTGAATCTCATCCAACTCACTAGTTTTACAGATACTTTAAACAATGGTCACGTGAACAGTTTCACGCGTAAATCTTTTCCCACCACGTATTTTGCAGATGAATTAAGCAATGAGCATCTTTTCGCGTGAATTTTATTTCATCCAGATACTTTAAACGTTACAGCTTCACGCGTGAATTCCATCTCACTCACGTGTTTCAAATAATTCAAACAATGGGCACGTGAACAACTTCACGCGTGATGCTAATAACACTATTTTAATATTGATTTAAACAATGGTCACGTGAACGATTGCACGCGTGAATTGTATCTCACACGTATAGTAAACTCTGATTTCAAGTCTGAAACTAATTATACATCACGCACGAACAACATTTCAACAATACTCACGTGAGAAATATAACACGTGAATTTCCTAACAATCTCGTGTTTTGCAGATGATATCAAACAGAAGTTCTGTCAAACTTTTAATGTAGAAGTAGAAGTAAGCAAAAAAATAAAAATTAATAGTAGCCAATCAAGACTTCTATTTTCAACTCATCGATTGTTTAATTTCGTTGCTGAGATCTTTTTTCTCACTCCATCTTTATTTTTTTTTTCTGTCATTCACGAAATTTCACGAAATTTCGGTGCACTTTTTCCTTTTATTTCGTAGTTTTCTATTTCCGACGGATTATGTTGGCCATTTCGATTTGGAACCACGTTACCAAGGAATAGACTCTGGTAACCAATGTCATCATCATTATCACGTTAAAAGAAAAAAGAATAGAAATATTTCCCGTCGAAATGCAATTTTTCCCCCCCCTTATTTCTCATTCTTTGACCACCAGTTATCGATCGATTCGTACTTATTATCCATCCTGTGGTTTTTCACCTGCGCCCCTTTCCGAGGTTACCGGGACATCAAAAAGGTTCAAATTGGTTTCACGTGGAGAGCAATAAGTCCCATATACTTGGGACAATTTTTTTTCGTTCCCTTATCCATTAACTGTGAGATCGGTTTACACCACTGTTATATCCAGGGCTTTGAACTACATTTATTACTACACGTGTCGTCTCTATTCTACAATATTTCTTTACTTTCTTTCTTCGCACACACTGAGAAACTCAAGTTGGGTTCTTAAAAAGATTCATTTCGTGTATAAAAAATTAAGCCAACGAATCGTAAACAAAACCAAAAGTGCTAAAAGTTGTCATTTTTTTATTATTATCATATTTATTATTTCCTACGAAGTAGCACCAGCTTGTTTTTCATCTCAAATTATGCTTCAACGATATAGAGCAAAAAAGAAAACAAAAATTATTACATATGTAATTATATATGGAATAAATCTAGTGTAGTAGATATATACTGAATAAAATAAAACGATTCCTAGAAATAGCAATTTTAGCCATTTTCTACCGAATAAATCTTCTGTAACTTATGTTACACCCCCCCCCCTAAAAAAAATTTTAGAAATAAAAAAGAACAGAAATCACTGCAAAAAAGTGATTTTATGATCAGCATAAAAAAACTTACTGTTAAAAGGTAACAGCTGCTGAACAGTTGAACATAATGAGTTGTTTTATTATATATTTATATCTAATGCTTTTATCTGAGAAATGATATCTAAGAAAACGTATCTTGATTATACCCATTTTCCAGTAAGAAAAGAACATTTTCACTATAAATCTTAACTTCAGTAGTAGCTCGCTAAATCTACAAGGCCTATGTTACTGTTAAAGTATGAAAAAAAAATCGACATTTTTCGAAATACAGTAGGTTCAAAGTGTGAAATTTATTGAAACGAGTGAAAATACTGTAATGGCTTCCTGACACACGCAATGATTGGTGTGGCAATTCGAGCAATATATGGACAACTGTGACTTCAGTTTCTTGTCCAATCAATGAAAGTTGTTGACAAGAAGCTGACGTTACATTTGTCCAAAAATTGCTCGAATCGCCATACAAAAATTTGTGTTATTTTGTTTATTTGTTAATTATTCAGGAGACTTACAGGGAATATTAAGAACTACATTCCATAAATACTATAAGTTACTATAAGATATTCACTTATACTATAAGTTTATTATACATTTTATGTTTCAACTAAATGTACTATATTGTACATTTTACGTTTCAACTAGGGGATTCATGAATAAGGATAACCTAGACAGCATCTAAGTAATTAGGTTATCCAATACCTACGTGACATAATTACTTAAGTATTGATGCATCATTAAATTAGGTGCATGTCACTTCATACTTCACAGTTTAACTAGATATTTCACCAAATAACAGAGTTGCAGTTCAACGGATTTCATATTCTTAACTTTAACTACAGTATTTTTACGATTTTAAACTTTTAACTATTTGAAGGACTTCGTACAGCATAGTGATAAGCCACATTTTTGAAGTTGTTCAGGAGAGCCGTTTTTCTGGTCAGAAACTCCATAGAGTACCATACTGGGCAACAAGGTAATTCTCTATAATAAGCTGTCATTTTCTAGAAAATCCAAGAAGTAGTAAAGTAACAAGCTAAAAACAGTGATGGGGGACAGTTTGATGCAAAATGTCATTTTAGAAAAAAATGTGGCTTATCATTATATTGCCCGAAGCCATTTATTTCATTGAAATAACTGATTTTTATTGGAATTTCATGACATGTCATATTTCATACAAAACTTGGCATTTCATGAAACAGCAGATTTCACACTTCATCTAGCTATTTCACCAAATGGCGGGTTTCTCACTTAATAACATGCTATTCTTATCAGCACACAAAACTAAAATATAAAATTAGTGCCATATAAATGAAATGCGATTCTCTCCAGCAATTAACACAAAAAGCAGAGGAAGAAATAAAAACACTTCATTATGACGTCACAAGTTTAGAACCCAATTCAAGAAAAAAAGGGGAAACGTTTAACATGGGTCCCTTAGGCTTCATTCACCACTTTCTCATAACTCATTCTGAGCACACCAAAATTTTACAACCTTATGACTTCGGGCAAGGTTTATAAAGTTCCACGTGCTCAAAATGTAATAAAAGATTAACTACGGCCTATACATGAATTTTAATAAAAAAAACACAAAATAAAATTATTCTCCAAATCTCAATATTATATCTGCTTTAATCTACAACTGCGATGTTATTACCTATATCACCAAAGGAAAAAGTTCGAGTGACTAAACTTAGTAACACCACTATCGTCAATAGGGTTTTGTCGTCTCCCATAAAGAAAAAAGTGCCTCCTTATTCCGGTTACTTATGCTCCTTTGGTTCTGCCTATTTTCCACCAAGGTTAAACGAATTCTGGGAAAAAAAGAGGATAAGAGGGGAGGGGCGAGTTATAAGAAAGACTGGAGAAGATCGTAAAATCAGCTAACGTAAGGAGAAGCGTCTAATATGCCGATTTTTCCGAGTCGATGAAGAACACATTATTTTTTTCTTCTTCTCCGTTATCTTCCCTCCATTTTTCTTATTCTACAAATTCGATATGCTGTGTTTTATGAAACAATAAATTAAAAGAATAATTAAATGAGATTTTACGATTTATATCTGCTTCATAATCACATTGAAAAATCACACATCACAAAGGGACTCGTTTTGAACTCGTTATGTTTCTTATTAAAGAATGAGATATTACATTAATATATAAAACAAATGATAAAAATTGACATAAAAAAATACTAATTAATAAAAATACCTGAAATATTTTTTAAATATTTAATTACAAGCTTATTCGTTTGACTTTTTTTGACGTTTACTCTTTGCGTTTTTACAAAATAAAAGTGTTAAATGTTCCGTATATGGAGATTTTTGGATCACCCTGTATATGTTTTTGTCACATTTATTCTTAAATGATCACTGATGAAAAGCACATTATCTATGCATGAAAACCTTTGGGGCATCCTGTATAATTAAGCTATGGTTTCGATGCAAGTAGATCATTAAGCTCATGTCCCAACTTCAAATGAAATGCGATTCAAATCTGAACTTATCGCAAAATTATAATTCAAGTATTACTTCTATATTTTCTTGAAATTCAATAAACAATAAATTTATAAACAATTACACAAAAATGATTTTTAAGCATACTCTTTATATAAACTACTGTCATGAACAGATACAGGCCTACTGTGTGTACATACGTAAAATGCAAAACATTCAATTTTGATTTCTGCATGTTTCGATTTATGCGAAAATCGACTTATGCGAATTAAAACGTATGCAATCTCTGAGTAATTTAGATATCCAATTTGTGTCTTGAGTAATTTTATTTTTGATTTCTGAAACAATTCGATTTATGCTAATTTTGATTAATTTATGCGCTTGTTGAGTAATTCGATATTTGATTTACGCGAGTTTTGAATAATTTTTCCATTTTTTATTTTTGCAAATTTCGATTTATTTATTTATATATGCGATTTCTTACATTGGCCTTATGTAGTTTTTGATTTATGCGAAGGACTTATGCGGTATATCGATTTATGCGTTTTGGTGCATTGGACCATAGCCAACATGGCTATGATTGAACTATACGGTATTCTCATAAACGCCTGTAGATGGCAGTATAATTCCCAGCTCACTTACAAACTCACAAGTGAATTTAATGCAAAGAGTATAATACGTTTATTTATAACCAGCGTATACGAGTATACTTTAACTTTGAATTTTATCGATATTTTATTGATTTTTATCGATATTTGTATCTAAATTGTCCTTTCATACAACCTAATTTTTTTTAATGAAAAAACAGCATTGTTTATATAACTAACACAGGTATACTGGGGTACAATATGGCCATAAAATATCGATATAAAACCTGCAAAATTGTATATACAGTATAAACTCTAGTATATAAGTAAATAAGCCTATAGCATATACAATTTATAACAACCTTGATCAAAAAGAAAAAAAAATCTTTTTTATAGGTCCTGCCTAACATCGAATTGAATGTTTAACATGCCTTTGGGAGCCATTCGGATAAAACAGTAAAATAAATTTAATCATCCATTGATATATGGCGGTATCGAATCTCATTACGGGTGATCTAGTATCTGGAACCACTTCATTGAATCACTAAAGAGGACGAGGAAGAGGATATACACTATCCTCCTCCTCCTCCTCCTCATCTTTTGCATCATCCTCACTTTATCGACATTCTGGAAACCACCTTCCTTCACATCTCGTCACAACGTCATTGAAAGTAACGTTTCACCAAACCGGTCATAACGAGCTAAGAAATGGTCAATCTAAACGTTAAATGAAAAATCGCTTTCATTCAACATCCCCCTCTATAAGAAATAAAATTCTTAGAACGACAACGCGCACGTAGTAAGAAGATTTCGCAATCCACCATACTAAGTCAATTACGATTCAACTTCAACTTCTCCGACGGCATCCACCACAAACGTGTTTTATTGAAACGTTACGAAACTTGTCATTGAATAATTTTTGAACTTTAGTCCCGCAATTTATCATGCTTCGTTTTAACTGAAGGTTTGTCTTGAGAAATCGAAGGACTAAAAAGTTTAATTCATATGCTAAGAAAGTCACGTCAATGACTAAACGAAAAAAAATTCAAAACGTTGTAATCTTGCAAAACATATATTAACAAATAATTAAATAGTTTCACACTAGCCTAACATATAAATTTAACAAAAATATTTTTACAATAAATATACATTATATAAATTCAAGTTTAATCTAATTAATTATTTGTTAATGTAAATTAAGCTAAATTCTTTTTAAAATAATGTTTTTAACTGTAATGTTTTATTACACGTTAATAACGTACCGGTATTATGTTAGTTGCACTACTAGTGCACTACACATCTAGATTTGTTATACAGTAATTAATATTAACAATATTTTTCCGTTAACCGACAGTCCCGCTTGTGACGCTAGTGGTTAAGCATGGGATAGCTGTTCTTTTTAACTAATCTAAATTAGTGTCTATGAGTTAGATATCAGTTTAAGTTAGTTAAAAAAAATACAACACTTAATGAATTATCACTAATCATACAATTAATAGCCTACGGTTTTGTTTGTTCCTAATCTAAGCTAAACTGGAACATATACCCAAGCCTACAAACGGCCTCTTTATTAACCCCCATGAGAATAATCTAACTACTCATCCCTGAATAAAAAATCCTACTAATCAGCACTTTCATTTACGCATGGACAACGCTAAACCACGTTAATCGGTATTAGTACGTAACCAATGGAAACAACCTAATTAGCAATAGACTACTGTACTCTGTTGTAACGTTCTCCAAGTTTCCCAGAAAAAAACAAATCATAGTGAAACCTGTGAAAAAGCATCCATTTCTATTGTGTGTATATGCGTGTATTCTATACGCATCTACTACTACCGTATACAATTTCTGTACCGTACGTGTGTAGGTGTGTATGATACGCTTTAAATCCACGGAATTTATCATTACCACAAACAATGATGATATCCACAGGAAAAGTAGATGAATGTTGCCAGGCAACGTGAGTTGAAACAATGAACTGCGAAAAAAAAGCTCATTCATTGTTGACGTGCGTTCAGCTAGTACACATTAATAAACTAACCCTTAATCTTTTACCCACTTTTTCTTTAACTTCGCTTTTGAGTGTATGATGTGAAAAGTAGTAGTAAGTTAGGTAATTAGTTAGGTAGTTAGTTAGTTAGTAGGTAAGTAATTAAAAAGAAATAAAAAAACAGAGCTTCTGGCAATATAATGATAAGCCACATTTTAAAAAATTGTTCAGGAAAGCCGTTTTTTCTGGTGAGAAACGCCATAGAAACCACACTGAACAACAAGGTGATTTTCTATATTATGTTGCAGCAACTTTATGGAAAATCCAGGAAGTGGTAAAGTAACACGCTAGAAACAGTACTGAGGGACAGTATAATGTAAAAAATGTCAGTTTCAGATGAAATGTGGCTTATCATCATATTGCCCGAAGAACTAGAACCTTATTTGTTTTGCGGCCTTCATCGCCCACTTTGAGAACCACTGCACTACACATTATTGTTTATTGTTTAATTTCACGTCCACTGAGGACAAACATTAGAAGATATTAAAAAAACAGGTATACAAGGTGCTACTTAAAATTTGTTTTCCCACAAATAACTACAATCAAACCTTTTAAGGAAACTAACTTAAACTGCAAAGGTGAAATATAAAAAATTGGTTTTTTAATATGCTACATAAAATATCTTTGAACTAAGACTGTAAAGTCTTATCTCATGAGATCATTGAAACATGAGATCAAAACTACTAGAAGACACATAAGGGAGTACTAATTCTTATTTACAAACTGACAGACCAACCAACATTAAATAGTTAAAATATGGTATTTCACAACTATGGTATTTCACCTGTACAAAACATATTTTTGTAATTGGCGTTTGAATGATCACATTCTTTAATGTAACTTTGGTGTGTACAAAGAAAGTTTAATTTTCTGATTCTTTCTGGTACGACATTCCAATTTGTAATATAATTTATGGCAAACCGATTTGATGATTTTAAAAATAAATTTAAAGGAATTTGTATTTATAGTGACCAGTGGATCGGTTAGTAGTATTATTTATCAAATATTGCTGTAAAAAGTATATACACTAACATAATATCACTATTATTCAGTACAACTATTACAACTTTCTAAATCCATCTTTTTGGTACAGTATATGAAAATTAAAATATCATTTCAAACATAGGCCTACTACTATTACAACCGTTTTTACAACTCTTTTTACAACTGTTACATAATTATCTCAACATTAATCGACTGTTCGTTATCAAAAGAGTATCGTGTAATAAATTATCATTTCTTAAACTAATATTTCACGGTGCAATGCACTTCGAAGATCATGTCACCAACATCTTCTCCGCTTATATAATCAAAAATAAAATTACCTACTCACTACTACTACGACAGTGTGTGTGT
>JAQIWH010004352.1:0-17242 GCA_034695005.1 Cryptops parisi | reverse complement strand
TGAGGATTTTGCTATGATTATGGGTGGAGCTGCAGCGATGACTCACGATGCGATGCTTCAAATTACGGGCTCCTGGTCTTACAACCATCTTAAGTAATTGCATTAAGTAATTGCAGACAAGTTTTGAAATGACTACATGATTGGTTACAATTGTTATCACTTCCAATAAATACAATTTTTCGAACATAGCATGGAAGAGAATTCCATGTAGATATTTATATGTATCATATGTATGTATATGTATTATATGAATATTATATGTATTATATGCATTATATGTATTTATGTAATAATTTGATATACATAGATATCTGTATTGCATGTACGATATTATTGTTATATACGTGTATATCCTTTAGTACTTTTCGGTTATAATAGAGGACTTGCACAATTTTTGGAAACCCTTTTAAAATGAAGAAATATGTCAAAAATGCAAAAAATAAAAAATAAATATGTAAAAACATTATCTGTATGCATAATTTTTTTTTAAAGTTGTTTTTTAATTTATGAGAAATTTTAAAGGCTATGTTCACAATGCAGCTTTTTTCGCTTATTAGCTCTAACAAGTTGGTCACGTTGCAGCAGTAAGCGCTCTCAAGTGGACTAGTGACGTTATCGCAAAGGCCATCACTTCCGCTTTCAAACGCTCACTCAAGCTTTTTTTGGCGAGGTAGGGCAGTGAGAGCGTTAGCGCTTACATACAAAACAGGACACAAAGCTCCAAGATGGCTACCGTTGAAAGAATGGCTACCGTATAACAATTAACATTGCATTGTCGTCTGCTGCTGTCACAATGTTGATTGTTATGGACGCTCTATGAAACGCTTACAAATGCAAAGTGACCGAACCCTTGTACTGTGGCGTTTTTTAGCGCTCACATGCGAAAGTAAACGGCGCTTGTAAGTACTTTTAAGCGTGAGCGAAGTGAGCGAAAAAAGCTGTCTCGTGAACATAGCCTAAATGTAGCACTTGTTGCCGTCTGCTACAAACGCGAGCCGGCTTGTTGTGATGTCACAATGTACGAGTGGTTGTTTACATCTGTGCGAGTCATACAGAGAAGTGGTTGTCTGTATTCTTTGACGTTTATTTTAAAACTAGCTTGCTTGTGGTGATGATGGTGGCTATGACACCCCTCTTAACGTAACATTGTGTATGAATAGGGGGTAATTTTTTTCTTGGTGGATTTTTTGTGGTTGTGCTTATTGATTGTTTAACTGTAAAATTTTAACAGCAAGCTCATAGCTTAAATATTTTAACAACATTTAACTGCAAGCTTTTATTTTTTGCTGTTTAAAATAATTAGTCTTAATTTTTAACGAATATTCTCACATAAATACAGGTGTGAGCTACAGTATAGATGGGATCATCGTACATGTAAAAAAATGCACTAAACTAATTTCCAACTTTGTTTATGTTTAGTCAGAGCACAGACCGTTAATCTATAAAGACTCGACAATAGCCAGTTAAAACGTATTTTCACTTTTTGAATTTTTGTTGTTGTTTAGATTATAATTTAATCACTTGCGTTCAGATGTCGCTACATTCGCATGGTTGTTACGGCACGGTCACTTTCCAGAATTGGAAATTAAAAAAAAAAAACGTTTCTGCTTGCACATGTGATGAAGTGATGTGTGTGGTGAATTTAGAAATTATCATGGATTACTTTCAGAGAATACTTTGGACTTTAGAAACAATTTGGATATACATTGTCATTAATAGACACTTTGCAGTGTGGTGAAATGATCAAGTGATGTGTCAATTTAGAAATTTTCATGGAATACTTTGGATTACATTGATAAACACTTTGCAGCAAAATTTTTATATAAAGAGATACCTGATAGAAGCTGGGGTTAATGTGTTTTTTAGTCGAAAAGGTGAGCAAATCTTTATAAACTGATCAATGTTGTCACACATTACATGTTTGGAATTTGTACTCGGTGCCTGAGTAACAGTACTGTTTTCTATAAATTTGTGTTTATCTTTAATACAGTATTTTACTCATGGAAGTAGTTTACTCATGTTAACTACTGACCATTTTTAGACCAAGGATTCATGTTTATGCATTTTTGATACGAACATATGTACAGGTTTTAATAAGTTCGAAAATTATTTTTTTCTTTTATAATTGTCATTTAATTTTAAAATGTTGTTTGGAACATTTTTTATTTCAGGGTTATTTCAAGAGTATATTTTAATTTTTAAAAAATTGATAAGTTTGATAAAAGAAAATGGACCAATCAGAAAGAGAGATGGTGGGAGGGGGGGAGAAGAGAAGCATAGTCGTATACGTCATTTATAAGGCACCATAAAATACATCACTTGTGATTTTATTCAATCATTTGGCACGGCAACCGGTTTGGTGCTGGTGGTACCTTTAGGCAGGCCAGCAAAATTACACAATTTTGAATTCAAAATCTTGCTATTGTTGAGTCTCTGTAGATTAACGGTCTCTGACTCAGTGGTTGACGTGTCTATCTTAATCACCCATTTTAGATGGATGGTCCCCATTTCCATTTGTGTATTTCTTATGAATGAAATTCGGTTTCAAAGTAGAAACTGAAGAAAGCAAGTGTGAGTCACATCTCACTGCCTAAAAACCAACTGTGTTTTACCAATAAAATAGTTTTTCAACTAATAGTTTAAAAAAAAATAAAATAAAAGTGATGGTTTATTTTTGTAAGAAAAAGAAAGATTTTTACTTCTTTGTTATTTATTTACACAATGTTAGGTTAAAGTTTTTTTTGTTTATTTATCGATTTTGATAGGATAGTTTATCTGGCCATTCATTGTTTTGTCTTCTTGAGTTGCTATTCATAACTGTTTTCTTCTTGAAGTATGTGTATATCTATATATATGCATCTATATTATATGCAAATGTCTATAAATATATAGTTGCATTTATATTATAAGTAAATCAATAATTATTGTCCATTACTGTATATGTGTTGTGTGATTCTTGGTAACCGAACATAAGAGAAGCGGATGAGCTGTTGTTGCTATGGTAAATAGCAACGACTTTTGCTGCTAGGCAAATGAAAAGTTTCGATAGCAACTCCTAAGGCTACAAAAAAATATAATAGCAGTGTTCTGATTGGTTCAGGTCATTCTTCCCAAAAACATTTCTTTGATGTCAAAAAAAACCATTTCATAGGCGAATTATCATTGCCGGGTAGCCTTATAGCAGTATACTAATTTTCAGGTCTTGAACTGTGGTGGTTGATGAGCGTTTGGAAGAGTAGATGCTCGAAGGCGTACATATGAATGGGCGAATGTTGACACTCATAGGAGGGGGTACCCAAAAGAAACGAGAATTATTTTCTGTAGGCAAGTTGATTGTCAGTGCTGCCTTCTCTTGCTAGGTACGTTTTCTAGACAATCTCCCTGCTCAGTTGGCCAATTAGCGTTCATGAAAACAACCATCGCAGCAGACAGTGGTTGTTTTCCTAAGCCTCTCTCACCCGCTCTCGGCAATTTTTTGATGGCAAACTTTATGCAGCAACGCGCCAACATCAAATTCTGTTTTTTGAAAATCAAACAGTTTTTGACGAAAAACGGCGTGACAACGGTTTCTCACCCCCCTTACTTGCCTGACCTAGCCCCCTGCGACTTTTTCTTATTCCCAAGAATGAAGAAAAACCTAAAAGGAAAGCATTTTCAAGACGTAGAGGAGGTTAAGAAAAATTCGCTGGGAGCATCATTTCAGAAGAATTTAAAAAATGTTCCGAACAATGAAAGAATCGTTGGGACAAATGCATGTCATCTAATGGACAGTATTTTGAAGGAAATTGATGTTTTTAAGATGTTATATTAAATGAAAAAAAATTTAAATAAATAATTCTCGTTTCTTTTGGGTACCCCCTCGTATATCTTATCATGAAAGAATTACTTGACACCAATTGAAAAGAAAGTCATCGTAAATTTTCCATGCTTGTGTTGCAAAGAAAGAGAGAGCGAGAAAACAGTATACTTCCATAAATGTTTAAAGTGCTTTTTGTGTGTTCTTGTAGAACGTGGCTGGCGCTTTTTGCAACATCGTGGTAAGAACATAAAATGCATGGTGTGATTTATTTATGCCTGGATTGGATAAACTAATGTTTGTCATTAACCAAATGTGAAACATTGTTTCACGTGCTGAAAAGAAAGCTAATTATTGCAGCGATACAGGCAATCTTGGTTCACAAACAAGTTCTGTTCCAAGAAGTTTTTCGTTATACGTTTGTTTATTGTGTCACGTGTCTCTTGCAACTTTGAGCTTTTATGGTTCATATATGTTAGCAACTAGGTTAAAACATTGAAACAATGTGTCAAATATCAAATATAATATTATATTATACATTGCATTATACATTAATTTATGTACCCATTATGGTCATGGTCAGTGCCAGACTATTTCACGTCCCACATGAGGTGAGAGTTGTCCCCGAATCGCCAACTTCAATTTTTAAGAACAGATGTCCAGACAATTTTTTCGGACGAGGTCCAGACAATTTTTGGGCAGGGGAATTCATTTAAAATCGTGGAAATTAAAGAAAAATAAAACATGAATTTTTGAAATAGACAATATTATGTCCATGTCCTGAAAAAGATTTCAGGAAGAGTCCTGGGCTCCTTCACCCCCCCTCTAGCTACGACCCTGAGATGTTATGTAAAAAAACACTATACTGTTGTAATAAGAGGGTGATGGTAGCAAATTAATTAAATATCTTAGTTGGTAACATTTGCTACACCCCTTACCCTCAATGATCACGATCAGTATTTGTGCCCTTTTGAGGTCTACACCCTATGTGACTGCCTATGTGGTATTGCCCTCCCTGATCATCGTTTATCTCATATGATACATAACATTAACAAAAATCAAGAAAAGAATAAAAAATAAGTTGTTTATATGAATTAGGTCGTTCATTACAGTGAATGTTTGTAGATCAAACATTTGTGAACCGAAAGTTGCCTGTACTATATACTGATCACACTGCTAGTGCATGGAATTGTATGACCAACTTGACCAGTTATGGTCAAATGAGAAATTGGAGGCTTGCCCGGAATAACGTTGCATGTAACAATTCATAGTTTTGAGTAAATGGCAAAAGAAGTATTCCGCAACACATTGATTGTCACCTATTAGGTGCCCAATTTCGAAGTTATATATGTATGTTTTAGGTATGAGTTTGTCTATTGACAGCACTAGCTAGGCTCATCTACGAGACACAGCTTTCCATAATAATCTTGAATTTTTTGTAACATACGTTATTCCGGGCAAGCCTTCAATTATTTGATTTATTAACAGAATGCCTCTTCGACCTGGTAAATGATGAGTTATTTACAGGTCATGCCAGATTTTGAATATTTTTAGGCTATTCAGTTGCCTCTTGTTCGGGAAGTTCTTGGTATATGCAAATTTCCCTGATAATTATGCGATAAGTTATAAGTAAACATATGACGAGTAATTATACTCGTTACACGCAACAAAATTTAGCTCTTATGCAAATTTTCTATGGTGGTGTATGGGTGGTTGAATTTTGAAGTTTTGCACTTCATGGGAAATTTCATTTTATGCAAATTTTATTTTATGCAAATTTCATTTTATGCAAAGCTCACACAAAACGTTAACATTTGCATAAATCGGCAACTTCCTATTAGGAATTTTTTGATTCAGTAGGCTATGTGCTCTACAACTTCAGCAGGATTTGCTCTATAGCCTACAAATGCTTAGATTGTGTTATTAATGTTTGCTGGGTTTGCTTAATGGATGCTAACCAGTCCTAGATTGTTAGCATCTGTTAACAATATTTTAACAATAATTATTCATGTAGTGAGAGATTAGCGTACTACTACATGAACTCTAAATGTGTGTTGCATTAAATTTCGAAACTTACTTTGTAAGTTTGTCATAGATTTTCATTGATATTTAGAGGTCTGTTAGGTGCTGTATATCTTTTGCATAAAAATAGTTTCTTAAGCAGAAGTTGCCCAAAATTTATTATTACCTCTACATAGGTCTACAGATACATTTCTGATTTATGCGAGTTTTCATATGACAAGAGATAGATTCTCTCACATGATCATTATATGCTAGAAATTTGTGCTATTATACAATTTTTTTGATAGTGTAATTTGACAGGTTTTGAAAAAATCTGTTAACTTGAGTTAACAGGCCTCAAGTTACAGACTAATTTTAAAACGCAACTTACGCTTTTTTTTCCAAAGATCAGTGTCTTTTTCATTGTTTTGGATGTGAAACTAGGAAGTGAAGCTACTAAAAGAAAGAAATCACAAAAAATATTCAGATTCACAATCGCCACGTTCCATTCCAAAAAGTCCGAAAGTATATATGTAACCCGATGTTTTTATGCTATAAAACGGTCTAAAACGATTCAATATATGCATTTTAAGGAACAACAAAAGCTGATTTACGCTGTTGTTCTTCCCAACTCCGCAATTAAATAACTACAAGTTAATTTTTTTCTGTTGACAGACTTACTTTATCTCAAGGCAAAGACATAATAACTATGCACGATTTCAATTGTCTCATTTGCCGAAACATCAATTGCACACGTGGCAAAATTGATGATTGCATATGTTTAACATCGATTTTTTTTTACATGCATGTTTTACTCTGGCGTATCAATGTTTTAATGTATATTTTGTTTAAAATCTATAGCACCGAGCAAAGACCCAATTGCTAGGAAAATGAGACTACGTAGACGGCGAGAAGGAGAAGCCGACAGTGATCAGGCCAAGATACTAAAGGTTCAGTTGTAGTTTCTGTTAATAGTTAATACCAGTTTTTGATGAGTACAAATTATATTTAAATTTTCTTTAATTTGTAGGGCATGAGCGACATTGCCAAAAACAAAGACAAAGCTCAAGAAGACAAGAATGAATCTTTAAAGTAATGTTAAACAAATAATACGATAACACGTATTACAAAATTGCAAGCCTACCGTCTAAATGTATATTGAAGTTTAATAATTTAATTTTAATTGCAGACCAAAGCGATGGGATGAAACATTAGAAAAGCCTCCCCTAGATTATCGAGAATTTTTCGATGATGATGTTGGGCAAATACCAGGTGATTTATATATAAAAGATGGTTTTTATAATATTATGTAATAAATTTTCAAATATAAAATAATGGCATTCGAGTAACATGCCATTGGTTACGACTTGGTTTAGAATTTCAAAATAAATTTGTTTATTATTCAGGAATTTCTTGTTGGGAAATTGAAAATTTTGTACCCAATCCTCTAGATGAAGGTGCGAATCACTCTAAAATTTAATCATGACGCATTTATATATTAAATTAGTATTTTTTTATACGTATGATGATTTTGAATTCATGTTTATAATTTTTTTAGTAATGAACGGAAAGTTTTATGAAGCCGATTGCTACATCGTTCTCAAGACGTTCATTGACGAAGCGAGTAATTTAAATTGGCAAATATTTTTCTGGATTGGATCAAAGACATCGGTATGTTTCAATTTGCTGCAAGCAAAAGTTGCTAGATAGATGTTCCAAGGTTCCTCTCTGCCAACTTTTTGCTTTGTTTTTATGCATAACATATCTGTAATTAAAATTTGACTCAACTTTTCAACACCCTGCATAAAATATTTCTCAGTTTGCTATGCATCATTTATTCACTATAGCATCCGTTTTTCACATTTGTGTATTGTAGCTGGACAAAAAAGCATGTGCAGCCATTCATGCCGTGAATTTACGCAATTTTCTTGGAGCTAATTGTCGTACGATAAGAGAAGAACAAAGCGAAGAAAGTGAGGAATTTTTAGACCTTTTCGAATCGGGAATCACATACATAGAGGGTGGACGTACGGCGAGTGGATTCTTCTCAGTAGAAGAAACGGTTAGTTGATTTACGACGAGTTTTGTATTCAACACAATGTGTTTTTGTTGTGTGTTTTTTTTACAGTTTACTTTGTCTGTAAATCTGTTGTGACTTTGATCGCTAAAACGGTTTTAATGTAAAATTTAGATGTAAATTCTTTTCAATAATGATATGATCAATTTATTTTCAGGAATATCTTATTAAATTATACCGATTGCATTGGAACAAGTCACAACTCATAATGGAACATGTAAGTTTCATTTACCATTTGAATTTAAATGAGTTGTGTTGTTTTTTGTTTGTTTTTCATGAGAATTAACTGGTATTTTTAACAAATGATACAGGTGTCATATGAACCGGTTTCTCTCGATCCTCGCTACATATTTATTCTTGATGAAGGATCGAAACTTTTCATTTGGTATGGCAAAAAATCGCAAGGCGTTCTACGATCAAAAACTAGGTGAGTTGGCTCTTCAAATATAAAGTATGTAAACAATATTTTCATTCAAGTACTCGTAATACTAGCTGTCCCATAATTCAATCCCCCTTATTATAACTTTTAATATTATTATTGTTTTATTTTCTTTCACATTATTAAAAATTAAACATTTTTTTTATTACCCACTTTTTATTAGGTTATCTAAAACAATAAGCAAAATTTGGTTCAATCTTTGGTTCAATTCAATGTATTTCAGGTTGCTTGTCGAAAAGATCAATAAAGATGAACGCAAAAATGCAGCAAACCTCATCTATTTGACCGAAGGCAAAGAGGTTCCCGAATTTTGGGAGCTCTTAGGCCAGGTTGATGGTGAAACTCCCAAATCCCCACCAACGGTAGGCATCCTTGTGTCCTACTTGTTTAATAATTAATTAAAGCCAAATTAATTAACGTAACTTCTTAGTTATAGAAATTACGAACTTATTATGAGTAACTTAACTATATATTTAAATAGGAACATGTACCTGATGATTTCACACCACCACCACCAAGGTTGTACCAAGTTGGATTAGGAATGGGTTATTTGGAACTTCCGCAAGGTTAGTTTTTATATAGCAAATGGTTTTTTGATGTGAGGAACGTCTATATTCAAGGGTGCATCAGGCATAGAATGTAAAGTTTTTTGCAATATTTTTTTTTGCGATGATTTTTGTAACATTTAATGCAACACTGTGCAGTCGAACGTTCCAATGTAAAATCACATAAATCAAAACTCGCATAGATCGAAATTTGCATAAATTGAAGAAGTTGCGAATCAAAAAAGTCGAAAATCGAAGATCTCGCAAATCAAAAACAACCAATATAAAAAAAAATCGAAAATGTGAAAAAAAAATTGAAAATCGAAAAAATCGGAAAATATCGAAAATTGCATATGAATCGAAAATCAAAAAAGTCGAAAATCAGAAAATTATCAAATAAAAAAAAAACGTTGATAAAATCGAAAATAAAAAAACATTGTCGAAAATTGTAAAAGATGAAAATAAAAATATTCAAAAATAAAACAGCAAAAAATTGCTATTGCAGTGCTGTACTATTTGAAATTTATGAAAGTGCTTTGCTTTCCTTTATCAACTTTAGTGCAAGCAAAATACAGACGTTTCTCACAAAAATAATGGGAACCAAGTTTTTATTTTATCTTGTGACCCGAGTTGCCATTCCTTTAAATCTTAATAACATTAATAATTTGCAAGATTTATTATTAATATGTCGTTTTAGTTGACATGAAACAAAATAGGCTTGAACAAACCGTCCTGCACACCAAAAATGTGTACATTTTAGATTGTTATACAGATATTTTTGTATGGTAAGAAACAGTTTGATATTTGGTACTTTATAATTTTCTGAAAACTTAATTATGTTTTTTTCAATGATTGTTTTTCTTTTAATTCAAGGATTGGTAGAAAATCGACACGATTAGTCAGGGCTGCGGCTTTGAAGCTATCTCAAGAATTGTGCGATATGCTGATGAGGCCTGATCATGCAATTGTGAATCGAGTTTTAGAAGGGTATATGCTAATTACATTTTCTCACTAATGATGCATAAATCGATATTTAACTATTTCAATGATGTAATTCATTGTCATGTATTTTATTTTTTCCACAGATCTGAGAGCCAGGTTTTTAAATCAAAATTTGCAGGATGGAATGATGTTATAGCAGTTGATTTCACGCGAACTGCTGAATCAGTTGCCAAGACTGGAGCTGACTTAAAAGTGGGTGTTACTACTTTTCATTGAATATTCGAATGACAGTGTAAAGGATAAACTTGAAATAAAGATTAATTTAAATTTAATTTTACAAATAGAAATGGATGTTGAAGCAAGAAACCAAAGTCGATCTTTCAGCGCTATTCACACCACGCCAACCGTCCATGTCCAAGGAAGAAGCGGTAAGCTATTGATTCAGTTCTTATGTTATGTTTCAAATGATTATATTAAATACATTTTGGAAGGAACAGCAAAATGTATCTTTAAGGATTTTTCATTGGACCATAAATAAAGGTTGACTAATTAAACCGCTAATTTAACCTGCTAATTAATACAAGTCTGCCTGTGTGCCTGATTTTGACACTAATTAACTACATGTTTTTACGACATGCATCCTACTTACATATACAAGTGAGAAAATAACTTTCACAGATGGTGAACATAATGTGGAAAACTGTTTCATTCTACCTATATTTTTGTTTTTGTGTTATTAAAAAACGAAATGGGAAAGGTAATTTATAGACACTTTGTAACTTAATATATGTTTTATTCACATTGATTTAAATAGCTTCAGCTGATGGAAGAATGGAATGAAGATTTAGAGGCAATGGAATCATTTGTACTTGAAGGAAAAAAATTTGTCCGCCTGCCTGAAACTGAATTAGGCGAGTTCATACTTTATAACTACATTTTTATATCAATCAAATCCTGAAATAGAGTCGTCATGTACAGAAATTAAATTTAATTAATATTATAGATGAATGCAACAGCCATTGGAAAATAATACAACATACTTTGTATTGACTGATAGTGATTTTTTGGTGTCATTTCAGGCCACTTTCATAGTGGTGATTGTTACGTCTTCCTTTGTCGTTACTGGGTTCCGGTTGACATTCCTGAAACGGACGAAATGACAGAGGAAGAAGAAGAGCAAGTGGAAGATGATTACCAGTGCGTTGTATATTTTTGGCAGGGTCGTGATGCCAGTAACATGGGATGGTTAACTTTCACTTTCAGGTAGGCTAATCAAGCAGTAGTTAATGAATGCATGTAACAAAACTTGTTCAATAATCACAAATTATACAATAACACAATACTCGTACAATGATGATATATGTTTGTGTTTGTATGTGTAGTTTACAGAAAAAGTTTGAATCACTTTTTGGAGATAAATTGGAAGTTGTACGAACACATCAGGTACAAGATTGAGCCTGAAATAGACACAACTCTTGAATGTTGCTTATGTTAATGCTATTCGTTTTTTTTCCCTATTTGTAGCAACAAGAGAATTTAAAATTCATGTCCCATTTCAAACGCAAATTTGTCATCCACCAAGGCAAGAGATGCGATCAAGAAAAACAAGAGACGGAAACGGAATTCTTTCACGTTCGGTCCAATGGGAGTCTTTTGTGTACTCGATGTGTTCAGGTATTATATAACTTTTAGTAATATATACACACATGGTGTTCCTAAAAGGTTTAGTCAAATTTTAACAGCTGCATATGAAAATAAAAGCAAACAATCCATATAAGCATGGGTCCAGAAATGCTTTTCTTAGAAGATAACACGGAGTGAAGTCCTATTATCGCTGTAGATAGGCCTATGCAAATTAGTATGCATTTTTGAACTCATGTTTATTATATGGACTTTTGCTTTGTTTTGATGCATACCTAGGATTCCTCAAATACCATACTTTTGGTGAAACAGGTATTATCGGTATTTAAAAAACAGTAGAAAACGTACAAATTTCACAAGTTTTTAACAAATTTCATTAAAATTTTTCTCTTTTTAATAAATACAATTTGAGAAATACAAGTGAATTCAAAAACTGATCAGATAATTTTGATTCTATTTTAGTACAAAAATCATTTGTAATTGGATTGAAAAAGTGCACTCACTGCCTGTAGTATGATGGTTTAACTGAGATAAGTTGAAAAGCAAAACCGAATGAAAAACTGTTTTCGGTATTCAAAAATCCTGAGAAATACCAGTAGAGAAACCTTATGTGTAGCATTGTTGGTTAAAATTTAGCTATACCATTTAGGATCACCCTGTATTTTGGTTTGTTCTGATTGTTTATTTATTTATCCAATATAGGTCAAACCAGAAGCATCTCTACTGAATTCTGTATTCTGGTAAGGAAAAGATAATCCATCCATGAATTGATTAAAAAGAAAGTGATGACGAAGTGAGGTACTCTAATGTAGTTCATTGGTATTTTAGTTATATTTTGAAAGTGCCATTTGATAACGAAGACTGTATGGGAATGGTCTACGTTTGGATTGGAAAGAGTTCTGATCCTGACATTGCGAAGATCTCAGAAGAAATCGCTCAAGAAATGTATTCGGTTAGTGTATTTGTTGTTTGTTTTCTTCTTACATTTACAGTAGTTACTTTTGAAACTATAAAGCACCACCTATCAGTGTTCTAATCACACAATGAAATATCACATAAACTGTGAAGTAGTTATCCCTCGTCGTCTGCCATTTTAATAGGTTGTTATTATAATAGGACGAGAACTACAGTTTACAAGTTATCAGTGAGGGTGAAGAACCGGAAAACTTTTTCTGGATTGGTCTAGGTGGTAAAAAACCTTACGACAAGGTACGATATATTTTTTAATTCAACTAGAATTCCTCTACGATACGACGTTTACTTATTTTTCTTGTATTTTTAATTGTTAAGGATGCTCAGTACATGAAATTCTGCAGACTGTTTCGATGCTCAAATGAAAAAGGCTATTTCACAGTGTCGGAAAAGTGCTCCGATTTTTGCCAGGTGAAGAAAATATTTGCTCAAGCAATTAAGATAAAGCTTATCATCAGTGCTTATGTAAATATTTATCCTGTACTTGTGTCACTTTCGTTAGGACGATCTGGCAGATGACGATATCATGATTCTTGATAATGGAGAACAAGTGTTCCTTTGGGTTGGAGCACGTTGCAGCGATGTTGAAATTAAATTGGCGTACAAAAGTGCTCAGGTAAATTTTTAAACATATAATTCCAATAATAAGTTTCATACAGTAAAATTTGCTTTTAAATAATCAATCGAAAAATAGTTTACTGTCCATGAATAGTTAGTCTTAAGCAAATTCTACTACTGTGTGATCCCAAAAGGTCTAGTCAAATTTAACCATGGATGCTACACATCAAAACAAATGACTATTCGTATAAACTTGGGTTTGGAAATACTTCCGTTTTATAGGCTTATGTTGGTTCCTTTTGTTTTGGCTCTTATGCTGTGGAACAGTAGCATCTGTGGTTACAATTTGACTTGACCATTTAGGAACACCCTGTATAATACTGTTTTGTAATTTCGGCTGCAGGTGTACATCCAGAGTTTACGCATCAAACAACCACACAAGCCTCGTAAATTATTTCTCACACTGAAAGGAAAAGAATCGCACAGGTTCACAAAGTGTTTTCACGGATGGGGTAAATACAATGAAGTGCCACAGTGATAAGCTTAGTTATCATAAAACAAAAACAAAAAACTCGCATCTTGCCATAGGAAAGGTCGCTTAATTTATTTCTCTCGCTACAACTTAAAACGAGGTTTTGATTTGTTTCCGCATTAAAACGATTTGCCAGTACGAACATCCATTTTTAAAATGGGTCGATTTATTTTCATCGTTATCAATTGTTAATGAATTTTGTTGTTGCTTATGGAATGAAGCGGCAAATCAATCTTTTTTAGTGATTAAAATTTGCAAAAAAATCCCAACGACTACTTCCATCAGCACATTTTTATTTTAAAGAATGTTTAAAAAAATTTTCGACGATTGATTAAAGATGTTCTTTTTATATATACACACTGTATATTGATTGCAGTTTGTAAAATGTGATTTGCAATAAAAAAAAGGCTGTTTTAACATTGCACAGGTTTATTCCTCATTAAATAAATAATAACAATAAATAAAGACTCCACACAACAAAAAAACAAGCGTAAATGTACAATATGTTGGTTGAAGCATCGATATAATCGAAACACCGTATTTTCTCACGTTGACAAAAACATGTCAATCTTCCATGTAAATGTTATACAGGGTGAGTATCTTATTATGGCAACTTCGGCTTAGAAAACGCAGTCTAAGGTACCCTACAAAAACATATACAGTTTAGTTGCGGAACTTTTGGGAATATAATTGACGAGTTAGGTGGAAAAATGACGTAAATCCGACTCACGTCGTTATTCTGTAAAATGGATATATTGAATCGTTTTAGCCATTAGCATAAAGCTAATGTCTTTACATTAGGTTGCATATAATTTGGATTTTTTGGAGCAATATGAAATTATTGTAAATCTGAAATGTTTTGTGATTTCTTTCTTTTTGTTGTTTCACTTTCAAAACGATGAAAATAATATTGATCTTTGGAAAAACGGCGTAAATACATTTAAATAAATTAGCATAATATTTGGAATAATGGCTTAATTACATTTTTTTAATTTAGCCTGTAACTTAAGGAATTAACTAAATTCACCAGATTTTATGCAAAACCTGTTCATTTTCCTTCTATAAATATACAATTGACAGGATTTTTCTTTAATCTTAAAATTTGAAAGCGCCAGAAGCTTTTGTCCTTTTTCTCCAAAACTACAGTTTTCGACTTATTCCACCCAACTCCTCAATTAGTCATGTTGTTGAACACCCAGGAACTTACAGAGGTGTGACAAGAAGGAAAGTAATGCAGAACAAGTGGAAGATGTTGTATATCTTAATCGTCATCGTCGTCATCATCATCGGGTACGAAAATGTCATTTTCTTCCAGAAAAGCTGCACCCGTTTTACTAACAGTGGCTCCGATGTACAGCCCAGGAAGAACCGTGAGACAGATTTTCAACCACCCCAAGGAAGTTTTCTCTGGATCGGACTTAACGCCACCCGTAGCGGTTGTTGTCACATTACGACAAATCGGCACGTTTTTCACCACCCAGGGGTTAACCCTTTGAACGACAATTTTACTCACAGAGGCCAGTTTCGAAGCCATCGTGTAAAATGCAAAAAATGGCGAGCCAAAGTCGAAATGACGCACTGATGGACAATCGAGACTCGAGTTGTGATCGCAAATTACGTCATGAGCGGCAGAAAGGCTAGCGTAGAAGTTGATGGGGTTGCTTTGGTGACAGATCTTTTAATAAAGATTACCAAAAAATTAAATAATTAAAACACACAAAAAAAGCTATACGAGGGTTACAAAAAGGCATTATATGGTTTAAGAAGTGATTGTGAGACTCGTGAATTAATTCCAGAATTCTCGTTTATTTAATATTGCCGTTTTATATTCAGTCGAATTCACTATTACAAGCTATGACGTCATGATCTTGACCGTGATTGAGACGTCAATGCAGCAAATTCAAAGTTACAATTAAAGGGTCTGGTGTAAAAGGGTGTCAAGAAACATTTTTACAATTTAGAAGAAAACGTGATTAAAAATCTGAATTTATTTTTTATTTTATATTTTTATTTTTGACAGAAAACAATCCACTAGAATCGAATACAAATAAAAAATACAACAAAACAAAAGTTAATCTATAAATTTGACATGTTTATATAGTAGCTTATTGAAAATTTTGTAATTATTATTGTTAAGACTACAGTATAAGATAAGATTTGCCATACTGTCTATGTGCTACTTCACACTTCTTGCATTAATATCTCTGAAAATATTGTTTTGCTCAAAATTTTGCATTAGGAAAGTAGAATTGTACCTAACACAATCAAAAATGCTTTTTATTGGTCATTTTTTAGGAAAATGTTACTTAACACCCTTTTACACCAGACCCTTCAATTAATTAACATGGAACAAAATAAATCAAGAGAGCGTTAAATCATAAACGTTCGCACCTACAAAAATTTATTCATATAGTGTTTTAATTTTTCCAAATGATATAACGTCATGAAGGTTTTGTAAAAAAAAAATAGGACAATATTATTAATTACATTTTATATTAAACGATATTGAATTTGATATTATTTCAAATAATATATATATCTGAATTTACAAAATTCGCAAGACAAAACCAAAAAATTAAATAATTCTTCCAAACCAGAGTCGAGAAGAAAACTTCTTATTCTTAGTGGATATTTATTTGTTTATTTATATATTTATTTATTTTAAATTTAACGTCTCGTGGAGACAAATCAATATACAGAAAATTCATGTGTGTTACAAATGATGGAACAATGTTTTCTTAAAATGATTACAATTATGATAACAGATGTTGTTTACACAAACTAAAGAGAGTTTTCGAATTTTAGTTAAATTTTATTGCCAGTTAAACTGCTACTTATTAGAGTGCAATAATTAAAACATTTGTTATTTTGTTGATTTAGCATATATTGTATGAAAATAATCAAGATTTCTTTTGTTTTCACTCACTTGTAATCAGAAGATAATCACCATTTCGTCAAGCTTGCATTGCTTTGCAGTGCCTGTAAGTTTGGCAGAAAAGAAGATCATCACAAGCCGACTGACAGAATGCGCGTGGGACAAAATGGAGTTCATCTTCCAAAAAAATAAACAAAACAAGTACAGTACATTAAAAATGTTTTTTTGTTTTTTATTAAGAATATGTTTTATATAGTTTCGCTTTATTCGAATATTAATGCGATCTTCGAGAAATTCGATATGAGATTTATGCGAGTTTTGAGTTATTCCATTTTCGATTTCTGCATTTTTCTATTCCATTTGTGCAATTTTTGTTACATTAGACTATAGTATACAGTTCATCATAAACACCTGTAGATGGCAGTATAGGTTTAATCTTCAGCTCGCTTACTCACAAATTTACAAATGAAGCTAATATAAAGCGTATTAAAACTAAACGCATATCGAAAACGTATTTTGATTAAATGAAATTATTTTTCATCTAGTCCAATATATGTTAAAATGAGACTGGTCCAAATTCATATGGAAAACAGAAAGTATAGAAATATGTGTCTCCACAAGGTTGCCTGTGTTCCATTTATAGTTAGGAATCAGCGTACGAAATTTCAAAGAGATCAAAAAATATTTACTGGTACTTCCAAAATGCACATTTTTGTAGTTAATTTGTGTAAAGCACGATTGCGCACTGCACTGGCTGTATGTACGCTACTTGCCTATAGTCTGCACTTTCATTGCTGCAACCAAGAGATCTGTTGATAACTCAACAAGAATACTAACTTTCTATTCTGCAGTAGAACCTACTGT
>JAQIWH010004351.1:0-17247 GCA_034695005.1 Cryptops parisi | reverse complement strand
TATATATAGGTATATATACGTCACCCTATAGAATGCCAAACCTGGTTTAGGTAATGTATGAATTACCATTGAAATAGTTCCCTTGACCAACAATATAGGTTAGGTTTAAATTGATGCTTCAGGCTTAAATGAGTTTTTCTTTACATAAAATGCTATTAATTAACCTGACCTCAACCAGCCTAGATGGTTGATAGAACATGTTATTTCATACTTTTCCAAAAGAGGCTACCGTATCTTACACAATGCCTGGATTCAATGTAATATGTGACATTGACAGTAACATATTATGTTGCACATACATGTTTCAGTATAATGTTAAAGCTTTAGAATTAGAACAGAAATTTATAATATAATAAAAACGTAACTATTGTTACACTGTTTAATTGTCTTGTAACAGTTCCAATGTATGCTAAATTTGACCTCAACAAATTACTTTTTCTTTAAGTTTGACATTTTTATGCATGGTGTTGTAAGATACAGTCTCGCATAAATCCTAGAATTCATTAAGTTTTGTGTTTAGATGATTTTTTATTATCTTAGTTTAATACATTGTTTATATAAAGGATTGTGTCTTAGTTGTAATCGAACTGCAGTTGGTGTTGTTTGTCAGGAACAATGTTTCAGGACCGTTTTAAATTTGAAACTTTTTTGGTTTTAAACTTTTTTTTTTGTATATTTTCTTTTACAAACGTTGTACGCTGCAATACATCGTGGGTCATTTTCATCAATGTTGTAAAAACGCAATATCTCGTAATAAAAAATAACGAGGACTATTGCCAGTCTTAACATTGGTTCCATCATGAATTTATTGCTCGTTAGGCTATAGACTTTTTTATTTTTATTTTTTTTATTATTTTTATTTTTTTTTATAGGTTCATTTCTTTAGAAAGGCTAAGAAAATTGGTTTTGCCACACGAAATAACAACCAACCAATAGGGAAGCTAGTTTAATCTTTTCACGATCCCATCAACCTTTGGTGTGTTCTATCTCGTTTTTTTCTTCCTTCTCCTTTCCTTTTAGTATTATAATGCTTGCCGACCGATCACGACTTAAGTGTTCATTCGGTATTTTGGTTGCTGGCTTTGGTTGGGTTAAGAAGTTTGGAGGTGTCTACATTCCAGAGGGCGTGCCATGTACTAAAGGGCTCTTTTGCTAGTGTTTGTGAGGCCGATAAGGGTTTTAGCCTCTACTACTACTACTACCTCTTTGATTTTCCTCAGTTGCCCTATCGTGGAAAATAGCCTTCACCTTGAGATAAGACCCAAACCCGATTGGTTTTAAAACCGTTAAGGACCGATGATCGTCTACCTAGCAATCACGCCTTTTTATATGTACAAGTATATTCAGTGGTACGTTGTTATATCCACTTTACGGCTTAAGTCGAACTTTTTTTTTTTCTTAAACCGTGAAAGTTGTTTTTTTTTTTTTCATATAATCTGCTTGAGCCATCAGGAATTTAAGATTGCATTTTTTACTACTTTTTAAGGGTATTTTTTTTTTCAGATTTTGTATATATAAAGTGAGGATGAGGGATTTGTGGTTTTATTATGTTGGGTTGAATAGTTATTAGAATGTGGTCATAGTTTAAATAGATGTATAGTATATTTTTTGATAAGATTTTGGAATGGAGCTGCATTCAGTATATTGCGAATTTGTTAACATACAGGATGAGTGAACCATAGGTTGTGTATGACTTATGTTTGTCAATTGTGTTTAATATTAGGTTGATGCAAAATTAACGAAAAATTGATGCAAAATTTACGAAAAATTGATGCAAAATTAACGAAAAATTGATCCATAGGTTGATGCAAAATTCCTAAATGATGATCGATGGATCACCATTAAGGAATTTAAAACAGTGTCTTTATTCAACTTAATGGGTTTTTTTTTTGTCTAATGCCGACATCTTGGAATTCTTATTGGGCCGCCATATTTATGGAATGTGAAAACTCATAACGAGACGTGGACACGAGTTGATGTTGTTTTAAATCGATAAGCGCGTCGTCGTGATTTCGAAGCCATCATGATTTTCTTTTATAGACCGTGTTTCTAAAAATGGAGCTAGTTTTGCCTTGGATTAATAGTTGTACGTCGGGAATTAATGGTACCTACATCGTGATACGTTGATGCGAATTGCTAAACTTCCACTTTGGATGCGTTATCTTCATCATTCGCCTTGGCATCTCTCTTATCAACTTCAAGTCAGTTTTATTTTAATGGTAGGTTTATTACGCGTACAGTATAGGTGATACACAATTGACTGGATTCTTTGCTGTTGTCTTATCGACATTTGGCGCGGATAGGGCATCATAGAAGAAGAGAAAAAAATGGAGGGGGGGGAAAACAAAATCGAACCGTTAATCTTCATAAGGCGTTTCTAACGATTCAACAAGATGATGAACCTACCAGCTAAGTCCATAAAAATTGGCAATAGTTTTCAAACCACCAACATGGGGCTATAAAATGTTTTCTTCATTACCAAGCGAATTGCTCGTTGGTCAGTGGACGATTAGTTGAAAAGCTATCTGCCAAAAGAATCTGTTCAAATTGGCCTTTTGATCGTGGTGAACGTGGTTGGCGTTTAATTTTCTACTCGTCTCGACGGATGACTATTAATGTCGATGGTGCTGGGTAGTGATGCCTAAGGTGAAGTTAATAGTACCTTTATTTTTTTTTTTAAAATAAAATTTTTTTGCAATATATATACATTTATATATACTATATAGGTATATATCCTCTCCACCCCTTCTTGATTTTGAGAAATGGAAATCTAAACAACCCACGAAAGGCTATTAGCATGGCCTGTTTTGATTGCATTAAATTTAGATGTTTCTTCTCTCTAGTCGGTATTTATTTTTTTTTCTCACTAAAAGATTTTTAATGTATTGCTGTAATAAATATCAGTTTTTGGTTTTTTTTTTTTTTTGAGATGGAAATTGGATGATTGAGATTTTCACAGATCAAGTTGTAAATAATAGAAATTTTGACTTTCTTATAGATTTAAATATGTCTACGTGTTTGAACTTGGATAAACTAGAATTTTTAATGTTCAAATGCAGTGGAATCCGATTATTATAATCACGGGTAATGTTATTCAATCAGCTATAGCTCAGTATCAGTCGGTCCCAAAACGCTAATATTTTTTATTCATTGTTTAATGTTATCAGTCGGTTATTGTTATCAAAAAGGAGCAATTATTTCGAAGTGATCGCAATAACCGAATTACACTGTATTAGGCGTATAACGTTATACGTGTATAGGTGCTATTCTTATCTTATATAAGTTTTATACTTGTATAGGTGTGTCGTAAATATAAAAACAGAGAAACAAAAGTTGACTGAAAACAAAGAAACGTTAACAAGCTCAATTTTAAGTAATCAATAATACTGTCAGTCAACTCTTTAATTACGCATGTTTTTTGACATAACTTGGAATTGTGTTTTTAAGTTAAATTCTTGAATTTTTGAACTGGTTTTATTAGTATTTTTCTCAGGAATACTAATTTTTTGGGGGGTTTGGTGTGGATTTACAGGTGGTTCTCTTATGTGAGGGTTGAGTTATTGTTAAAATTTGTGCTTAAATTCGAAAATGGTATTTATTGGAATTGCCAAGGATAAATGTGAACGTTCAACGACTTATATACCACATGCATAATCGCATAATAACGAAATCGCATTTAAGGAACTCGCATACATCGATTTTATAACTTAGAATTATATTTTTGTTGTCCAAAACTTTGACCGAGGAATTTGTGTTTCATAGTTTGAGTAGTACTGTATATTGAAAAATTAATTAAAGCATACTACAGCGTAATCAGGTATAATGAATTATTAAACGTAATCTGATTAGTTTAGATTACTCTATACATGGTATGTTAGGAACATAGTCCAAATTAGTTCGCAACTCGTAGTGTGGTTAACAAATTCATTTTGCAACTTTTTACGATATCTTACAGTATTCATCTTGATTTATATTTGGTTTATAGTGGTTTTTTTTTTAGTGGGGGGGGGGGTAACATATTTATCACTGAGGTTTGTTTTTTTTTTAATTACTCCAGCAGTAAAATTTGTTCCGGTTGGGGTGCTTCCAAAAAAACGACCACGATGGTTAACAAGTATTAATAAACTAAAAACCTCACGTCTGACTTTTATGGATCCACTTTCTTCACATAATGGGTTAGTGGTTTGTTGTTGTCATCATCATCGTCATCGTCGTCGTTACGCTTTTCCAATCTTGAAACCATTGTTTGTGCGATGGCTATCGTGAGATTGGGGGGGCTCATCCGACATGTATACATTCACAATATAGGTGTGAGTCAATGTTTCAAATTTTTTTTTCTTTCATTTATTTATTTATTTTTATTTATTTATTTAAAAATAATTTTGTGGCCAATGGGTATAGGCTTTTATCTTTGCCGTCCACACATCGAAATTGTCAAAGCCCCCTCTCCTCCCCCCCTTCCTTGCTCGTTTCCGTTGGACTGTTGCAAATTAATACAGCATCGGTCGGTTTATCTGTATCACCGAAAACGTTGGTGGCTCTCAATTACAAGCAGCAGCAATGGCGATTGTGTTGGTAGGTAAAGGCAATAGTGGAAACTGCAAACCCATGGCGCAGTAGTTATCTTGAAAAGGGGCCAAGGGGTTAGCGTTGGACGGCAGTGCATTATGGTCGGAGAAAGCATCATGGGAATTGCTTGCCCACTATTGATTGGGAGCCGGGTGAGCGGGTTGCTATGACAACGCAGACTCCAAGGAGTAATAATCATCTGGAATCGTATCAGTCCCGGAGTGTGCAGTTAACTGTGGTGGTGGTGGTAGTGGTGGTGGTGGTGGTAGGTGGCTTTTGTTTGTGCTGCCAGCTGCTCGAGTTGTTGGCGCTCCCAAATTTCGACTTTGCTTCTTGTTGCTGATGCTGATGCATGAAAAAGAAAAGTAAAAGAAATGAGCATTTGCGTTTTTCATTTGGGTGTATATATATATGTACGTATTTGAAGTTGGAAGAAAAGCTGGATTTGGGTAGTTTTATTTTTTTATATTTTAATTTTCCACCTTCATTTTGAAGATAACTTTTCACCAAAAACTAGATTTTTTTTTTTCACCATCATTTTTCTTATAAAAATAATGGTAAAAAAATAATGAAATAATTTAAAAAAATAATTTCTTAATCGAGCTCATGTTTGGATATTGACATTTCAAGAGGTCTCGTCAACATAAAACACATTTAACATAGTTGTCGGCGAGTTACTGTTGCGTAATTGGGAGTAAATGAAAAGTCTCGATTTATGCGTGGGTCACGTAATCTGGCGGCAAACCTCGCATATATATGAAAAAAATTGAAGACCTGATTTCCAATACGTCTTATCTTCACTTTAATAATTTTTTTTAGATAATAAGCTCTGTCAGCTATGTGCATCGCTGATTCCAAATATGTTATATTTCAAGACTCAAACCGTAATATTTTCTACTTAAAAGCACTCTCAAAAACCACATTTACATGCAACGTTTTGTCAAATGAATGAAAGAAAAACTGTTTTCTGAAAAATTGTGTTTCCTGGATTTAAGACGTTTTGAAAATAAGCTCTTCAATTGTGTACATCGAAAGTTTTATGAAGTTGCAAAACTTGAGCATTCAGTCACTTGTCGCACGAAAAAAATTCCATATCAACGAGAAATGTTTTCGCGTGCAACAAGAATATTTTTTGTCGCGTATTAGCGAAATCGCATACAAGGAACTCGGATAAAACGAAGATTTTGTTCTATTTAAACAGTTTGTAAAAGAACTGCGTGTTTTCTTTTCTTGGAGGTTAGGAAAATGGTTTAGTTTTCACATTTTTCTTAGGACATTCCTATAAATGAATGTCTAAATCTGTAAAAATTTGTTCTTGACGTTTCCAGTAGCTTAATGATGTAATAGGTACAGGGTGAGAAAGTGTATTTAAAACGATCGTAGGTGTTAATTGAAAAATAGTAGACAGCGGCTTTTGTTTGTATATTCTTCTCACACATTAATGTAAGTGTGAAGGGGTTGAGTTCATGTTTTATTTAAGGTTCTTATATAAGGAGGATGTGGTTTGTAAAGAGCGGTGAGATATTGATTTCAATGCGTAGTGGTAAAGATTATTGATTTCGATTCTCAAGGTTTATAAATTTTAACAGACCCTAAATGGAATTCAATTTTTTATATATCATAAAAATTTAGATCACAGGTTTTTTTTTTCTTCCCCGAATCAATTTAAAGCTGCTAAATGCTGAAATGTTAAAGTCGGTGCGAGCTTTTTTCCCCCACCCTCTCTAGTTTTTCTTCTCACAATGTAGTTTTGCATTTTAAGAGAAATACACTCCTAAAGAGATAGAAATGAAAGATCGATAATAAGAACGATTAAATTACGCATTGATTTTTATTTTATAAAATGAATGTAGTTATTATTACAGATGAGCATATTGATTATGATCGAATCAACAAGGAGGGGGTAGTACTAGTCTTATCAGCTGCGCAAAAATTCGGTTTATATTTGAACATTCATTTCATGTAAATTATAGTTCAAATTTGAACCGGATTTGGTCGAGCAAGAGACTAACTTATTTAGCTTATCCGGTTTAAATTTCAACTCGTTGGTATAAAAAGGATGTTCGAATTGATGCTGGTAAAAAGTTTAAATTGAATATCGAATTACTCCAAGATTGCGTAAATTTTAATTCGCATAAACCGAAACATGCAGAAATGGATTTTTTTTTCATTATGTATGCACATATAGTATATCTGTATATGATAGAGTATGCTTAAAAAATATTTTTAATGTACTTGTTTGCCTTATAGCTTTCTTGCCTCAAACGGAATCCGGTTCAAATATGGATTTTCATAATAAATGTGCTGAAGTTCAAATTCGAGCCGGATTTTGGTTCAAGTCGAAAAAACGTGCGCTAACATTTACAAACCAATTGTCGATAAAATCCGGTTTGAAATGAGCATCATAAAAATGATGTTCAAATATAAACCGGATATCTATGCCGGTTTGTAGACTTGTTCGTACATTCAGGGTGTATAATAATAGATTAGCGGTTTGTGTATTTTATAGTTAAGTACTATTGATAGTTGTTTCTATAGATTAAGCTATTGTTTAGCTAGTTAGTAAAAGTAATACTTCCGGGGAGGGGGGTTGCTTTTTATTACATGTATATTGTTATATAGAATAGATTGTCCAGTCGTGGTGCCAATAGACTTTGGAAGAAGAGGGTTGCGCAAGTGAAGTCAAATATATAAAAGAGGAGGAAAAAAGAAGAGGGCTCTGCAAATAGTTGAATGGGAGTTAACTTCATTATTTTGGCATGTTTTCTAACCCTCCAGCTGGGCGCCAGAAAAAGAATCAGGGGGCCTCTGGTCAATTTCTTTCGACACCAAACCTCATCCACTTCCTAACAGCTGACGTGCATGCCGTACTGGCATTCTCTTTCTTTTCCATTTTTCCTCTTTTTCTTCTTCTTCTTCCTTCTTTGCTTTAATTACACTCGAATAAGAGAAAAAGAAACAGTTGAAATCGAATATCGACTCCCAAGTCGAATTGTCATTTTTTTTTTTTACCCTCTTTGGTAAAAATCGATGGACTCCTTTTTTTCTCTTTGGAGGTAGGATTGGATGTGATTTTTAAATCTAAAGCGAGGTGGATGGGAATTTATTGCGAGGTTAGAAAGTGAGTGGCAGCCATCTTCGTTGAATTTTTAGTTGATTTTCTTCTTCTTATATATGTATGAATCTATGGCAAAAAAAAATACTAGGAGAAATGATTGTTTGGAAATGAAAAATCCATTGTAATGTAGTGGCGTTGGTGGTTGGGTTCTTAGTTTTGCACGTTTAAGCAATCAATGGAATTAATTAGCTTTGTCTCGTATCGATTGCATTTCGGATCAATAAGGTTTGGTGCTTTTAACTTAATTACACGGCTTTATTGGTTATAATCGACGGTTCGTTCCGGATTGGTGGCGAAACATATTGCTGAGTGCGTTTCCGGTGGTTTAGTTGCAGAATGAGGATTAATTTTAATATTGTGTGTGTGTTGCGTTTCATTTATAACTACGACTAATTTTTATATAAGTAAAAAACATCTTATACGTGTTTCACTGTGATGTTTAACTCGAATATTTTATTTCGAGGTTTCCAAAAAATTCATATTTCTATACACAGTACTGTAAATCGATTTTGTTTCTTCTACTCTTGATGTTCCAGAAGTTGTCATTCTAGTAATTTTAAGGATTATTCAAAATATTTTATTTTCAAGTGAGATTAAAGTGGGAAAACGTGGGTTCTGTGATGGCTTAAGTGTCAAATTTTAGTTAAATTCGTGGTTTCCAATAATTTTAAAATTTCATATTTAAATCGATTTTCTTTGCTGCTTTTTGACGTGCAGAAGTTATTATTCTTGTAACTTCAAGCAGACGTTCTACCAGAAGACAAGAGTTTTTATTCTTGTAACTTCGCCAGACGTTCCACCAAAAGACAAGACTTTCCATTCAATACAACTTAGGCTTTTCCTATTCGTTCTCAAATTATAATTAGACTTTTCCAATAAGATTTTCTTTTGTCGATATTTGGCTTAAGAGCAGTTGCGGTGTGGTACTCGAAAGTGTGTGTCTACAACCAACTGGGCGGAACATGGCGGCAATGGTTATAACAAGCCAAACTGCTCCTGATAGGGTCAGATGCTTATCTTCGGCTGGTTCAACTTAATTTCGATCTGATAAAAAAAAGAGAAGAAAAAACTCTAGCTAATGTTGTGCGCATGCGTGATACGAAGCAGCCGACAAAACGATGGCTTTGGGCTCAGGTTGCCAGGCTTGTCATCAGGTGGCGCTGAGGATAGCGAGACGACGAGGGGGTGGGGGAAGAGAGTATCAAGGATATAGAAGACGAAGAAAAAAATAGAAGTAAAGTTGAGTGAAGAAGAAGAAAAAAATGGTGGCACCGTCAATAAATCTCGACGTCGTTCACGTCTCAATGAATTGCTGATTTATTCGTCGCTTTTTCGGTTTTTTTTTTTATTTTTCTTCTTCTTCTTTTCGTTCGTTCTTTCTTTCTTTCTATCCATCTTTTCCTTTCCTTTTTCTCGTCTGTTGGGGTGTGATAGTGGAAGTCAAATGGGAGGAAAAAAGGGGATAGTTTGTGTGTGTTTTGATTATTATTGTACTTAATATTTAAGAAGAAAATGAAGGGGGGGTTTGGTTAATTACACGTCTATGAAGTGAAAGTGTGTGTGTGTGTGTTTTTTTGAAGTTGGTTGGAAATATTTTGTTGGTTTTGTGTGTTTTCATGGGGGGAGTGGTGCGATTTTGACAAGGGTGTCATTTAGGTTTCACGAATGACAATCAGGATTAATCAAAACGGGTATAGAGTACAGCAAATGTATTTTAATTGTGCTTTTGAATTTATACCAATTGACATTTTTGAATTAACTGTTTATTTCGACGACATAATACAATGGCACGTGCGTTACACTATAAAACATAACGTTTTATAAAGCTGTGTTTCCTAAATGGGGTTTCGCGGAACCCTCATTTAAACTGTTATGCCTTCAATTTACAGGTTATTGTCTTTGGATTAAAAAATTGTTTCGCTTGTTAGGAGCATTTTTGTTTTCTAACTAATGTGATACACTACAAAAGTTGAAGGGATACCATTATATAAACGAATTTTGCGACAAACATTTCAACGTTGCTATAAATTATACTTTATACTGTACTTATGTAGGTGTAACGATTCAAATGTCAAGTAACTAATCAAATTCGTGCGTTCAATTTAAGCTTACCACTCTGCAAAAAACGGGAAGACAATTTTAAAATAAAAAACCGCATGAAATGTATTGGCTATTGATTGATATACAGTGAAATTCGGTTATTATAATCATGAATATAATGTTATCAATCAGCTATTGTTATCATAATCAGTCGGTCCTAACACACTGTTTAATGTTCTATCCACTGTCCAATATTATCAGCCGGTATATGCAATATTATCAAAAAAGTACCCAAAGTGATCGTAATAACCGGATTCCACTGTACAATGAAGAAAAGTCGTGTTAGAAGGGTAACTAACTTAAAGTTACAAGTTGAGGTTGTACAATGTATAGATTCATTGTGACAAAGTTTATTTCAATTGGTGATGTACCTTTTTGTTTATAGGTTAATGCACAAGAAATTTGCGTTGAAATAGGACGTAGATTGACGTTTTATAGTTCTAGGAGATAACCAAGGTTGACTGCGTCGTTGTTATTTAGTTTATTTACTGTGTGCTGAATGACAGCGGAATACGTGCGAAGTAGTTATTTCAATTTTTATTTTTATGTTTTACGACGGGATTTTCTTGTTTAAGAGGCTACTTTTTTATATATACAATGTGTATAGAAAAGTTGTATAACAACCGAAAATAACATCACGGTTTCATATTATGTTCAAGGTGGTGGATCACACACACGAAAAAAAAATAAATAAAATGTTTTTGATGCAAATCTAAACATTTTCTTGTCGTGAGTGCAAAATATTTCACCTTGGAGTGCTTTTGGGGGCTTTGCTATCATGTGGTTGCACGCAGGCACATAAACGAAATCGAACCTCATTTTGTGGCTTGCTAGAAGAGGTGGCATGGAAAAGTTGGGTCTTCCTTCTCCTACTCCTTTCTCCAGAGGAGAGACTAATAAGGAAATAATTCGCTATCCAAATTGATGGCTGATTTTATGAGAGCAGCTTCTTTTTGGGGGATCTCCATTTTCTTCCATTTCCGCCACAGCTTTTTCATCCCCTCCCCCCACCCCGCCTCTCCCTCTACTTGGTTCTTTTTCCTTCTTTCCTGGGATCGTTAGCATAATTTTCATCAGAGAAATGGGCCCCGGATCGAGAGTAGTTTTTCGTGTTCTTCTGCCCCCCTTTATATTCACCACCCCTACTACTCCTTGCACTTTTCTATATAGAAGAACTTCTTTTTTTTTTCATTTTTATTTTTTTTTTGGTCCGCAAGTTGTGTAATGAAAAGTGCCAATCCGTGGTTTGCTTCATTCTCCATTGTAGTTTTTCTTCTTCTTCTTCTTCTTCTAAGTTTAGAGATAAAAGTTAAGTTTTTAAGATTTTCTTTTTTCGAGTTAATAAACAGATAAAGTAAGTTGTAACGATTAGTACGTGTTTAAGTTTTTTTTTTGTTTTGGTTGAAAGTGTGAAGTAGCAAATGTTATTTTTTTTTTATATAAAGATTAAGAAAAGCTTTGGGAATGTGTTGTGTAGTTATCTTGAAATCGATGACGTCATTATCGTGGAGATAACGTATTCAGATGTTTCGTGTCGATTGATATGACAGGTTGAGGATAACGATGTAATGTGATTATTTTTTTTGTTATTTGAGATATTCGTTAATGCAATAGGGATCGAATTATATTCAATACTATGGTATCCCTTAAGGCCTCCTTGACACGCAATTTCAGGTATGGCAACTGGTGAAATTTGCGAACAACTTGTGACGTCGGCTACAACAAGAAGTTTTCATTGGTTGGGGGAAAGGGTAAAGGTAACCGTACAGTTGTCAACAAACTGCCCAAGTTGTCATACCTAAAATTGCATTTATCAGGATGCCTTTAAGCAAAAGCTAAGGGACTACATCATCATCCTAAGCAGAAAATATCTTTTTTAAAAAATTATAAATTCATTACTTATGAAAAATATTAAAAATAATTATTAATAAATTTTATTTTGCGAAAGTGTAAAATTGTTTAATAGAACTCTCAAATTTTTTGGTAGTTAGCTATTTTTTGGTAGCCCATAGTAAAATTTCATCATGTTTAATGGAGTAAAGAAGGGGAGGGGGAGGGGTTAGGATTTTTTTTTTATTCTTCTTTTCAAGATGGCCGTTAATGAAGCTGGTTTTGTAGAAAAGATAGGGAACCTTTTTAGCCATTCTTCTCAGTGGGCCGCAAAGTCATCAATAATGTTTTTCAACGTGAAAATGACGGCTTTCCCAATCACTACCGAAGTGTGAGTGTGTGAGAGAGAGAGAGCTTGTTTTTGAAACGTTAATCACTTTTCTTTTATATTTTTTTTTCTCTCTTCTTTCACGCAGTTTTAGTTGAGTTTTGGAGAGGGGAATTGTGGGAAGTGAAGAAAATTTCGATTCAAATTTTTTTTTTTTTTTTAGTGTTTTCTTCAATCGTAGCAATTACTTTGTGAGGTGTTAATTAGTGGCGAGAAGAAGAAGAAGAGAGGAAAATCACGATGAAAGGTTATCTTGTAATCACACGTAAACGACTTGATTAATACGTTGCGTCAGTCTTGACACAAGTAATTTTTTGTTGTTGTTGAATGTTTTCATCGTAGTATAAAGAAATATAGTCGTTTCAGTCATGTTTTTTCATTTTTTTTGTGAATAATCGTAAAGTTTTGTTTTTGTTATGTAGTTATAAAACAGGATTTAATGGAATAAGTGTGAGTTGGGTTTAGTTCAATCGATTTCAAGTCGTGCTATATCAAACGACGATGGAATTATAAGAACTTTATATGAATTTGTGTATTATTTGTGTATTTTTAGTATATTAAATTGCGGTATACCCGGCAACAATGACGGGAATGCTTTTTATTACGCAGATTATTGTTTTAAAACTCGTGTTGCCTAGCAACAACATTCGTTCGTTTTAATCTTGTGTATTTCATTGTTCACCGACATGGTAATTTTGGTAAACCCCGTGGATTTAAAGTGTGCAGCCTACTCAAGCATTTGTATATACTGTATATTGTAGATGTAGAAGATTCACTTGAGTATTGTAGTTAACTGTCAATGAGGTTTATACTCATGTACGTGAAGGTCGAGTACGTTTTTATACGCTTTATTATATTAGATACATTTGTGAGTGAGCTGGAAATTGAAGGTATACTACCATCTACAGACGTTTATGATACTATACTGTATTGTCTAATGGACCAAAAATCTCATGAAGTGAGAAGACATATCTTGTTATGTTAGATACCTTATGTTTGATACTTGATAAATTTTATTAACAAAAATTGAAACTGTGTGAAAAAACACAGACTTTTATAACCGATACATTATTTCGATAACTTGATCCATTTTCGTATAAATGTAGTAAGACGTTACCCCCACCCTCTTCCCAGTGGTTTCTTTATTCATTTCTTGTATCCATTTCACTCGCTGTTTATTTTGTTTTATTTCATTTTATTTTATTTTTATTTTCCTTACATACCTAATTCCATTTGAACGTGAAACGACTAGATGTTTTGGGTTATGGTGTGTGGGTGAAAAAAAAATTTTTTTGAAGGGGGTAGAAAATGGTGAGTCGTTTACATGGAGATGGGTGACGTTTACGGCCACTAATACGGCCATCATTATATAGAATCGAGTCGACCACTTGTTTCCGCATTTCTATGCGAATCATCGTTTTATTTTACTTTATTTTTTCTTAGGAGACCACACCATCACCTAAAACTCTTCTCCAACGCCCTCCCCCCATTCTTTCTATTACCCCCCAACTCTCCCCCTCTCCTTCTTGTAAACTTCACACATAAATAATACACCCGAACAAAACCACATCGCAGGTCCTAGGGCGTCGTTGGTGGGATTCGCTTGGTAACCCATAAAATGGTCCGAGTTGACTCTTTTCGGCAACACCAATAACAAACGGGACGAAAAGCTTTTCCGAATCGTCGCACGCGCAGAATCATGTATTATTAATCCACGCAAGTCGTGTTGGGATGGATTTGGGTTCTCACTTTTAAGGGGTAGTAGTAGTAGTAGTGGAATAGGTTTCTCTCTCTTGTTGGAATAACACGTACACCGACTTTTTTTTACGTACATCATAGCGTTTTCTCCTATTTTTCTTGTACAAGTACAATGAAAGGGTGACGAGATCGTTTGGTGTCCGGGTTACACTTGTAAATGACTTGTTTTGCGTAAAGTGGATTTTTATCATTTTATTTTATTTTATTTTATTATTTTTTTGCTTGGTGCGGTATTTTTTATTTGTTACGAATCTTTGAATACTCGTCGTGTATAAGTGGATTTATATTTTTGTTCATATCAATTTTATGTATGACCAAAAATTGGGTTAAAAATGTATTGAAGAATATAACAATTATTTTCCAGCAGTTTAAGTCACATAAAATAAGTTCAATTTCTAGTGAGAATACATTTAGGGTGTCGGAAAAATATCAAAAGCTTTGATTTTGTATGTTCCACGCAAAAATCGTAAACCGCATATATCGAATTGAAGTAGCGAAACTTGAGCGTCTAGTCACAACCACACACACACACACACACAAAAACGCGTAATAGCAAAATTTTCTTGCATATTACGAGCATTTATCTCGTCGCATACTGGGCAAATCGTGTACAAGAAACTCGCATAATCGAGAATTCCTGTGCTTTTGTATTTATTTTTTATTTTAAATTTACAGTCACATGGGATCAAATATTACAAAAAAGAGATGCATTTTCAATAAGACCAAGTTAATAAACATACAAGAAATAAAAATACACACCGTATTTACAAAGAGCAAATTACAAAACATTGTAAGAGATCCAAATGGGTACAGTATACAATAAAAATAAAAGGTGCTCTTCACACCTTATGGGCTATATACAATGGGATAAAAAGTAGTATTGACATGTAAGTATCTGTTACAGTACAACTCCGAATTCAGTTGAAACCCACTTTTGACTAGTCAAAACTAGATTTCAGTGACCTCTTTTTTTATAGACTGATTTTTAGACCTCTCAATTATAGCGTTTGGCGGACCTTCAACCGCATTATCTAACAACCTAACCTTCGTGGTTAAGGTCAATGGAATTTTGACAATTAAGCTCGGCCGTTTTTTGTTTGTGTGGAAAAATTGTCATTTTGCTGAACCGGATTTTGCGTGACACATGTTTTGTTGTTGGTGTTATAGTAAGTAAATATTTTTCCACTGTACTTTAAATTTTGCGAATATAAAATTAAGCCTTAGATCCGAGAACACGTCGTATAAATATAATACATCCTTTTCACGAAAAAAAAAACTTTTTCCCTTTCAATAATTATCGTCGTTATCGTCATCTCTTCTAAACGTGTCCTTTTCATTTCTTTCTCCCCTTTTTCGTTTTATCATCATCATCATCATTACACAGGGAACACGATCATCATCATTATCATGGTTATCGTGTCAAGCACGACGAGTCAGCTTATAGCCTCTCGGGTTTGGTTTTTTTTTTTTCTTCTTCTTTCTATCTCACTCACTCTTTCACTCTTTTCGTCTTTCCCTCGTGTGTTGCAGTCATCGAGCCAGAATATTGAATGATTCCAGCTTTGGGCGAGTGGAATGGAGTGGGTTAAGAGAGCACTCATTTTCTATGTTGGTCAAAATCCACCGTTGAGTCACGATGATGATGATCATCATCATCATTATCGTTGGTCGTACCCTTTCTCATTAAAGCCATTTGCATTGCACTCGGTGGACGATAGAGTGACTTCACGCCTCGCTGTTTTTTAGAAAAGTGAGGACCACTCGGCACGTCATGTTGAGGGATTAATACCAGAATGTTTGTTGGGTGAGGAGAGAGAGGGTCTGTTGTGATTGCCATTGGCTCAACCCTTTGATGAAAAGCTGTGCTTAATGCTGTATGCAGCGTGATTTTTTTTTTCATCCGTGACATGTCGATGTGATATATTGTGGGTTATTAGCTGTTAGACTATGATGTAATATACATTGTCCACTACTGGACAAGTTATCACTCGACTGTTGAAAAATAAACTTTTAAAAAAAATGGTGAGTTTTTATAGCTTGCTTGTACTGAATGACACATCACCGTCCACAGCTGATAGGTAATGAATTAATACTCTTCAAGTTAGTTTCACTTGTGAGTGAATTTGTGAGAGCTGGAAATTGAACGTATTCTATTATCTATATAGTAGTTTACGAGAATATAGCCTACTGTACAAGTTCAATGTACCAAAAAAATGCGCATAAAACGAAAACCGCATATAAGTTTTTCGCATAAATAAAAAACTGCATAAGTCCAATGTAAAAACAAATTGCATATATATGAGACTTATAATAGATATAAGACTTATGATATGACAAAACAGTAGCAGACAGTCACTTGTGAACTACTTCACGTAATCGATTAAATTTTTCTTACATTTAACAGGATTTAAGTAGAATTTTTCTTCACAAAATAGCGAAATATTCATGTAAATCGACTTTTCTGTATATTATACAGGGTGTTCCAAAAATCTCGGTGTAGTTTCAAGTTAAATGAAATCTGCACCAAGATCCTGTACTTATACAAGTACAATAGATACAGTAGGCTAGACGTAGAAATATTGTTATACAACGCATATACAGTTATACAGGTGTATATGTACAGTAACTACAAAGCATTTAGAGCGTTTTTATGATGTATGTTTGTATAAACATGGTACATATGAGTTATGTATGTTTGATAATGTAGTGTAATTATTCTTAGTGTAAGTTATATCCATGCGTGAAATTAGTGTGTAATTTGGGTGTCACAATGAATCTGGCTAGTAGTTTGTTGGTTTTAATCACGGGGATGAGTAACGTTATATGCAGTTCAAGGTTATGTTTATGACGTTTATCGTTAGCATAATTTTTTTCTCTTCATTTATTAAGTAGTGGAATAGAAACATAATGAAGTGGTAGAACATTTAAATGCTTTTGTTGTGTGGTGCAGATGGAAAAAAAAAATTATAATTTGAGTAAATTCAATTTACTGAAAGTACATTTGAGATTTGCGTGTCGTCGTCACACGGACACGAATACAGCGAAAGATCAATAGAAGGAACTTATTGGACAGCTATTTATTTTTTTGTTCAATTCGACGAGAATTAATTTAATAATTCATAGAAAAACAATAGGAATTTTGTTTTTGACACAGACGAGGAGGTTCAAATTTGAACCGGATTTTTTTTTTTTTTACAAGACGTTATTGCGTAAACAAACCCGGTTTGTTTTTTAACTTACTTAATTGTAGAAAATGTACAGGGTGATTCCAAATTTTATATATATATATATATATAATTTATTTTGACTACTTTTTTTTATGTTGTTTCTGGTTGGAAGTACATTGCATAAAAAGGCTGTTATATGGTGTTCATTCGTATAGGTTTGGGTCGTTGTCATGATTTGTTGTCAGGGTGCGTGTCCATTGTTTTAGTCTCGGAACCAAAGAAACACGCAAAGCTTGTTTTGTTTTTTTGTGTGCTTA
>JAQIWH010004350.1:0-17251 GCA_034695005.1 Cryptops parisi | reverse complement strand
CCTCCGCCAGTGGTTCGACCACCGCCTCCGCCAGTGGTTCGACCACCGCCTCCGCCAGTGGTTCGACCACCGCCTCCACCAGTGGTTCGACCACCGCCTCCACCAGTGGTGAGACCTCCTCCACCTCCAGTTGTGAGACCTCCGCCACCTCCAGTGGTGAGACCTCCACCACCTCCAGTTGTGAGACCTCCACCACCTCCTGTGGTTAGACCTCCACCACCCCCAGTGGTAAGACCTCCACCACCACCAGTGGTGAGACCTCCACCACCACCAGTGGTGAGACCTCCACCACCACCAGTAGTGAGACCTCCGCCACCACCAGTGGTGAGACCTCCACCACCACCAGTAGTGAGACCTCCGCCACCTCCAGTGGTGAGACCTCCACCACCCCCAGTTGTGAGACCTCCACCACCTGTTCGACCTCCCATTCAATATCCAGGTGAAGAGGGCCCACCACCACCACCACCAGTGGTGAGACCTCCACCACCTCCAGTCGTGAGACCTCCACCACCTCCAATCGTAAGACCACCACCACCACCAGTGGTGAGACCTCCACCACCTCCAGTTGTGAGACCACCGCCACCTCCAGTGATACGACCACCACCACCACCAGTGGTGAGACCGCCACCACCACCTGTTGTGAGACCACCACCACCTCCAGTGGTGAGACCACCACCACCTCCAGTGGTGAGACCACCACCACCTCCAGTGGTAAGACCACCACCACCTCCAGTGGTGCGACCGCCACCACCTCCAGTGGTGCGACCACCACCAGTGGTGCGACCACCACCACCTCCAGTGGTGCGACCGCCACCACCTCCAGTGGTGCGACCGCCACCACCTCCAGTGGTGCGACCGCCACCACCTCCAGTGGTAAGGCCACCACCACCACCAGTGGTGAGACCTCCACCACCTCCAGTTGTGAGGCCACCACCTCCTCCAGTGATACGACCACCACCACCACCAGTAGTGAGACCCCCACCACCTCCTGTGGTGAGACCGCCTCCACCTCCAGTTGTTAGGCCACCTATTGTTTATCCTGGGGAAGAAGAACCACCACCACCACCAGTAATACGACCACCACCACCTCCAGTGGTAAGACCTCCACCACCACCAGTGGTGAGACCTCCTCCTCCACCAATTGTTAGACCTCCACCACCTCCAGTGGTGAGACCTCCACCACCTCCGGTTGTCAGACCCCCTCCACCTCCAGTGGTGAGACCACCGCCACCTCCAGTGGTGAGACCACCGCCACCTCCAGTAGTGAGACCACCGCCACCTCCAGTAGTGAGACCACCACCACCTCCAGTGGTTAGACCCCCACCACCACCAATTGTTAGACCTCCACCACCTCCAGTGGTGAGACCTCCACCACCTCCAGTGGTTAGGCCGCCACCACCACCAGTGGTAAGACCACCACCACCTCCAGTGGTTAGGCCACCTCCACCACCAATTGTTAGATCTCCACCACCTCCAGTGGTGAGACCACCACCACCACCAATTGTTAGACCTCCACCACCTCCAGTGGTGAGACCACCACCTCCACCTGTTGTTAGGCCTCCACCACTCACTTACCCTACAGATGAGACAGAACCAAGCCCATCTCCTGGACCAGGACCTGTTCCTAGGCCACCTCCTGTTACTAGACCACCTCCAGTGACAAGACCTCCTGTAATACCAACACCAAGACCTGTTCCCAGACCACCACCTGTTACTAGACCACCACCTATTAGACCACCTCCTGTTACTAGACCACCTCCAGTAACAAGACCTCCTGTAATACCAACACCAAGACCTGTTCCCAGACCACCACCTGTTACTAGACCACCACCAGTTACAAGACCTCCACCACCTAGACCACCACCAGTTACAAGACCTCCACCACCTAGACCGCCACCGGTTACAAGACCTCCACCACCTAGACCGCCACCGGTTACAAGACCTCCACCACGACCTACTCCCGAATATCCAACTGATGAGTTTGAAGGGGGATTCCAGCCACCTACAAGACCACCACCACCACCAGTCACAAGACCACCACCAGTTATAAGACCACCACCTGTTACAAGACCACCTCCACCACCTGTTACAAGACCACCTCCTCCACCAGTTACAAGACCACCACCTCCACCAGTTACAAGACCACCGCCTCCACCAGTTACAAGACCACCACCTCCACCGGTTACAAGACCACCACCTCCACCAGTAACAAGACCACCACCACCACCAGTTACAAGACCCCCTGTGACACGTCCGCCATTGACTCCACCACCAGTCAGACCTAGGCCACCTGTTGTTTATCCAGCAGATTATGACACAGAGGATTTGGCTGGAGAAGCAGATATAAGGCGCCCAACCAGTCCACCATCTCCTATACCAGGGCCCCCACCTGCACCCTCTGAACAACAGTGGGAAGGAGATTCAAGATACCATTCTTTTCACCAGTTCCATTTTGAACCAAGAAACCGACGACCACTTTCTTCAGCTGGTGGAGTTTTGCCAGGATTAGCATCAGAGCCAGCTCCCATTAGAATTCCACAACCACCAGTTCCAGTGATTGAACCTGGATCTCAACAATTTTCTGAGCCGGATGACAATAATCTGCAAGGCGTGTTTAGCCAACAACAACCTATACTGGATGAAGGCACAAGATATGCACGACCCAGACGAGAAGGATGAACATACAATGTCCTATAATTGAGGAAATGCCAACATATCACCGTTTTTGTGTGATAAATTAATGTGATAATCAAACCCTAACAGTGTTTAAAATGACAATGCCAACTTGAGGTTATTTTTGTATGGACGAACGTTTAATTTATATTACCAGTGCAACCAAGGACTCTAAAAATCAAGTAGAAGCTCCAAGTGATTGATCTGGATTCATTTTTGCTTAACATAAATTCCAGATGTGTAATACAGGTCTTGGTAATATTCAGGATGGTGTTAAAAAATGTGGTCTGCAATCAAAGACTGAAATCGACAGACTTGAATTGTTTAACAGAATTGAGATACCTGATGGATATACTGGTGCTTTATCATTATTTTTGTCTTGCAATGCCATGAAATTTTTTTATAGTATTTGATATCAACTTCATTGCCATCGGATCTGCTGCATTCTATGATATTTGACAACCTAAAAATGTGGACATTAGCAGATACTTGATAAATTGATGCAGTTTTTTGACAAGTGATAAAGTTTGTTGTTTTGAAAAAATGTATAAAGTAGACAATTTTTTTTCTCATTGACAAAATTTCAGTGGAATGCAACGTTTCATGGAGGTGGAGGGTTCATGATCAAATATTTTATATTCTGTAAATATTTCCCGAGTCATTGAAACTGCTCTCAGTGTAATAAAAAGCAAGGAAAACTCAACGTTACTTTCTCTTGAAATACTGTACGCTATATCTGAACATTTTTTATGCTTAAGCTACAAGGAAGTGATTTACCAGTTACAATAATTAACAAGATAAAATGTTAAATTAAGAACAATACATACAGTATTTATAAAACATTTTCAAGTCATTACAAAAACATAATATAGAATAACTTAACATCTGAATGAATTTTGAAAATCAAAGAAAACAACGAATGAGTGAAAACACAACAAACTTAATAAAACCAATTAAAATAAATCACACCAGCTCAGAACTTTGTGCTCAAGTTCTCATCGGTTAGAGATCGTTGTTCCTTATGAACCGGTTGCCCTCAGAATGTTTTCCCGAATATCGATATCGACAAATTCCATATGCAGCTGAATTGAACAAAACAACGGATTTAAAACATGCATATTCAATTTATAATTGTATTGTTTTTTGCACGAATTCAAAAGAATGCAAGATGCACAAAAATAAGAACAGCAAACCCACAAATGACACCACGTCCCAAACACAAGAAAAACGCAAACAACATTAAGGGTAGTTTCCACTGGCGTGTTTCATCGCGGAAAAGCTCGAACAGCAAGCTCTGACGTCATTATCGAGCCTAGAGCTTGGTGGTTGAGGTAACTACCGCGACGGAAAGTTGGACTTGAATCTAGTTTAACTTTCCGCGATGGAATGGAACCCCTGACCATTCAGAATAGAAAATGCCATGACGATCGCATAACGGAAACGCAGATGGTTGAAATCCAGGGGCGGTAAACGCGAGCTCTTGCTGCTGCTAGCCTATGAGTTTGTAACATACGTAACGGCAAATACCGCTCCAGTGGAAACTAAGCTTTCACACCACACATCATGCTCACACCATGCTCAAGACTGGATCCCAAAACATCACAGCTCAACATAGAAAGTGTTAAATGAGTTGCATACTATACGTATACTGTACGAGATTCTAGAATTCAAAGATGAAAAGATCATTCGTTCGTTACAAGGGTTTTATTCTAAAAACTATCAGTGTTACCAAACTACTCTCAATGCAAAAATAGAGGTTTTAAAAAAATAATAAAAACATTAGAAGGTTTTCTTGCTTGTTTCACACATTCACTCCCTCCCAGTAGCATTTCACATCACAATACTGACTATTACAATACTGAGAAATATATTTTATAATAAACTTTTCTTTATTATTATGTAGCTATCAGATAATAATGTACTTCTACCTAAAATAAAAATATTATTTATGAAGAATTTAACACGATGTAGTGAATAAAGACTACTAACGCTGGCATGATATTTAAATAGTATTTACAATTTACTTTTGATTTCTTCTGGCACCTAATATCCTGCTAATATGCTACCCGGTCAGTAAATAATTTATTACTTTTTTATTTTTATTATGTATCTCACGTAGGAAACAGTACTAAATAAATTGTTTCATAATTAAAAAACCCTACAAAAGAAAACGAAACAAGATATAACGTGTAAACTCAAAAACACACTTAACTAAATAAAAAGATAATTGTAATCCAAATAATTCAAGATTTGGCAGTGAAGACACCATTAACAGGTAAACCTCATTTAATGATCAAATATTGTAAACATTCAACGAATCAAACATTATGATGCTGTTTTCTTGAAGATTAAATTAAGCTGTAAACCATGAAAAATGAACCACGATTTACTGTCATTTGGCAAAATTTGAATGTATATTTTACATAAAGTACAAGCACATTTTGTGTACGATTCATCAGTTGTACAAATGCCACATTGAAGCACAAAAAAACAAGATTGCAAGCAAAATAAACAAACACAAAGAAACCATATACCGAGAGCATCCAGATTGAACGATAGTTTGCATACTGTATATTTAGTTCAACACGAACAAAATTGTAGCAAACAAACAAATTCAAAATACAACTTCTTATAAGTTTTACAGCGAACACAAAAACTAGGATAGCCGCAAGACAAAGCATGCCAAAGCAAAGAATAAGAACTCTCTCCTACCTGTATGGGATCCATTTGTGAATGAAGTATTAGGTAGTGGGGAGTAAACGCTCACAGTTGGTAACAGACTGGTAGCTGCATTTACTTCTTCATCCTACAAATAAACGTTTTTTTCTTACAATTTATTTTTTTAAAAACTATAATACAATAGTGAGTATGTATTATTAAACTGTTCTAAATGTATAAAAAATTCTAGTGTCTGAGAAACAGATTAACAAATTACATTTCTCAAACAACGTTCAAAGAATCAGAATCTTACTACAAAATAGTGTATACTGTAATGTATATTCATATTATATTTTTATTGTCATGCTGAACCAAGCACAACCATACTACAATTCACACGATTACCGATTGGCATATCACGACCACGTTTCAAAGTATATAAATAATAACTACCAATTCGACATGGTTAACTCATAACCTTGTACGCACTTAACTAATCATATGAAAATGAGTATAAGTAATATGAGTATAACTCATTATGACAACAAAACAAAAGCGAAAAAGAAACGTTATTAAACTATTATTTGACATCACTAGAAATTGAAGGGCTTCGGATGATAAGCCACATTTTTCAAATTGCCGAGACGAGCCGTTTTTCTGGTGAAGAAATCCATAAAGCACTGAGCAACAAGATTCTCTCTATACTATGCTGCCATTTTCTGTAAAATTTAGGAAGTGGTAAACTAACAAGCTAGAAACAATACTGAGGGACAGTTTGATGTAAATATGTCATTTTGGGGAAAAGTTTGGCTTATCATTATATTGCCTGGAGTCCTTCAATTTAATTAACAAAATCGAAGTTGCAACCAAATTCGAATCAAATGTAACATTTCGCTATCATGAAACTGAGTATAAATGATAGTATAGCTATAAATACAATGATATAATATACTATCTTAAATGCATCGTAAATAAAATACTTACAATTTTAGTATTTGGCCTGACCACTTTCATGTAAGATCCTATTCTTCGAGCTTCTTGCAATTCGTGTCGATTTACGGCTTTCGAGTCGAGAAATTTTAGATTTGATAACTTGAATAAAACGTAATACCTAATAGAACAAAAAATTAAAAACGTTGTTGTTAATTCATTTATAAAAATTAATATAATCAACTCTCAAATTGCTTATTTGCATACACCTATAACGTTGATAATCATCATCATCTTTATCTTCGGCTGATAACTGATCAGGACAAGCTTCATTTCCAAGCAAACTTAAATAATGAAGATTTGGAAATGATGTTGATATTTTATCCAATAACAATTCCAAACTTGCGAGCTGAAAAATCAAAAACAAAATAATTTTTTGTAATTAGATTTGTGATTCTGTACTCGATAAAGTGATGATATGAAACTCGATAAAATTATTTCAATTCATGGACCTGAGATCTTAAATATCACTTACTTTGTTTTTATTAAGAGACAGGATTTCTAAGCTGTGTATGGATGGAAATTGAATAGTGTCCATTAACTTATTATTATCCAGAATTAATTCTTTTAGCCTGACAAACATTTCTAATCCACCCAGCCATCTACAAATTTAAAAATAAAAAAACAATATATTAAAATGAAATTAATACAAAAACACGTAATCTTCGCATAATAGCGAAAACACATATTTAGAACACGCATACATCGAGAGCTCCCTGTACACGCAAAAATATATGTTTGGGTTATTCAATATTTTGAATTTATTTTTTACTCACAATGCTCTTCATGTAAGTTATTCCATGTTTGTATTAAAACGTAATACGAAAAATATTTTGTTCAAAAACATAGTTCAACTGTAAACATGGCGCGTTCATGCATTAATCAAGGCACTAAGCTAGACATAAAAGTTGCAAGTTGAAAAATGCGAAAAATACACTATCTTTTTATGGTTAAACTTAAACATCAAGTAGACTACGCTTCTAGAGTGCTTATGTATAACTAAAATATAAACATTTGCAAACCAAAGTGTAGCAACTTGATGACGCACATGACAATAAACCTTACACAAAAACTACTTAAGTTGTTATATAGTCATTATTAAGAAACAATGTAAAGCGTGATGTATCTCATTTACTAAATAATATGCAAACATGTACTCAAAATACCTTATTTGGTTAAAACTAAGATCCAGTCGTTTAGTTTGCGAGCCGTACAACTTTCCTAGTACGTCAGGTATCTTCTCACATTCATGTCCAATATACGTTAACTGGAAAAACAAAAGTTTGTAAATTTTCAATGTATTTATACTTTATTTATAATCTATTTATATTAGCTTCACTTGTGAGTTTGTGAGTGAGCTGGGAGTTGAACGTATACTGCCATTTATAGTCGTTTATAAGAATATACTGTACAGTCCAATGTACCAAAAAGAACGCATAAAACGAGAAGTCCTTCGCATAAATCAAAAACTGCATAAATCCAACGTGAAAATTTTTTTATATATAAATAAATAAATCTAAAAATTAAAAAATGGGATGACGCATAAATTAAACATCAAATTATTCAACATCGCATAAATTTAATTTAGCATAAATAGAAGTTTGCATTAATCAAAATTCGCATAAATCAAAACATGCAGAAATAAAAAAATGATACTACTCTAAAGACGCATAAATTGAATATCGAAATTACTCAGATTGCATAAGTTTTCATTCGCATTAATTGAATTTCGCATGAATCGAAACATACAGAAATCAAAACTAGATTTTTTTTGTACAATGTAAGTTCACATACAGTATACCTGTATACGCTTTATATAACAATAGGCTATATAAAGAGTATACTTAAACAGCATTTTTAATGTACTTGCTACTAATATTAGTAATATTATAATATAGTGCAGAAATCTACTTTTTGGTCATTTTGCATAATACAATTTTAATGTTTTTATATAATCAACTTCAGTACTTAAAACACCTACAGTCGTAAGGATCCTTTTCAGACACCCTGTACATTTATTCCAAACCAACATTAATAAAGAAAAACATCTCAACGTTACAATCAACACCCTCAGCTCAATGACCTGAGTGTGACATGAATTTTAATTGGTGCACTCTTTTGCTAGTCTCTAGGTCAATGACAAATTGACGCACAACTAACGTAGAAAAATCAATTACTTTCTTACCATGATTATAAAACAATACAATTTTGGAAACTTGACGTTTTAAATTTAACGAGATTGTCGAAATGTGTTTCAAGAAAAGCCAGTGTTTTATCTTTTTCGCCGCAAGGTTCAAAAGTCAAAAGATAACAAACGGGTTTAATGAATAGGAAACTTACAGTTTTTCCTCGTACGATAAGGCAACAAAATTGAGAGAAAATAAACACGTGCCTCACGTATAATACAAACATTAAAAACACTCAAATTTTGCACAATTTTATATAATTTTGCCTAGTCTACCGTGATTCTGATTTTGTGATAATATTCACCAATTTTATACTTGGTCGAGTTCATCAACGAGATTGCTTGTTTGTTCGTAGAGAAAATTTTGTTCATTTAAATTTTAAAGGAAAATTATCGTGTTACATAGAAAACCGATACTTAACAACCTTTGTAACGATTTCAATGCTAATCAGGATCAAGTTGTTTTGAACCGCAGGGGCTTTTGAATGTTGAATTTTCTGCTTGAACGATATATCGTTTGTATATCGTTGAGATTAAAAACTTTATAATTCTTATAAAATAGAGTGTTTGTTGTTGAATATTACAAAGTATAGTTTACCTGTCCATCCATCCAGGATAAAGATTCTTCTTCACTGAGTTTTGCCACTCGCACTTCACTTGAACTCGAGTCAGCCATGATTGTCGCTGAATGATGTCACCAAGTTTTGATAAAAAAGTTGCTTGAACTGATGATGATAAAACCAGTCCTGCGATAATAAACAAAAATAGAGATAAATATTGCTAATAAAAATAATCTATCAAATTACAGTGTTTGGTTATGTACGACTTTCACTATCTAATTTTTATTTTCAGTAATAATTTGGGTAGTTACGAATAACTAAACTATTACGATTAACTATTTGTAATATGCTATATTTTTAAACATTTAGTAAAATAATAATAATAATAATAAAATAATAATAAATTAGTAATAAATAATAAATAATTAATAAATTAATTATAGTAATAAATTTTTATATAAAAATATTTTGATAGTAATTTTTTGAATTATTTTAATCAAAATGATGTTATCATTCGGTTAATATCATATTTTTATATATCTGTATTTCAATGTTAAAATTACTAATGTTTGATGTATTTTTTGTTGTTAAAATGAGATCATAGATCGATTTTTAATAAATAAATAAACATTGATACATATTTTTTTTATCGAAGTTTCGATGTGAATTAATTGAAACAAAGTATTTTTCTGTTAACTGAGAAACCACTCGTGGCGCTACTTGCTTGTACTTTAATTTAACTCAAGTACAGTATAACTGTTATATGGGTTTGGAACAGGAGGTTAGATTAGTTAAACCATACACAATAGATCATAATTAATGAAAATAATGATCTATTTACATTATTAATTACATTAATAATGTATTAACATAAATACATTAACTATTTACATTATACATATATCTAGTTACATTATTAATTCTTAATCATACATTTAATACGATTTTTGTTTATTTAACTAGCCTGACCTCCTCCTACGAACCCATAATTCAAGTAGTACCACAAGCGGATTTTCAGTTAACAGAAAAGTACCAAAACAGAATACGATTATTGATCTACGATTAGCTTGATCCAAATTAGGTTATTATTATTGATTCGTTTTCCCATAAAAACGCATCGATATAACAAAAATCGTTATAAATAGGTTTGCTTAACGACCTGAAAATAGACATCAATCAACGTTAACAAAACTTTTGATAATATTTTATTTATAACCTTTATCTTGTGTCAAGCTGTCATCGGTTATTGTTGTCAATTAGGTCGTTTGTCGGTTAGGTCGTTCAATGTGATCACAATAAGCGATTAAGCAGTAAGCAGATTTAATTTTTAATTTTTTTTTACTGATTATAATGTATAGAATCCAGGCATTCTATAAAATGCCAAGCTCCCTTTTTAAGTAATGAAATTAACATTGGGATGATTAGGCTTACATTAAGCAAGAATTAAGTTAAAATTCAAATCTAGGTCTAAATTTGGATTAGTTTGCTTTTAATAAAAATGGTGTAAACTAACCTTAACTAGCCTAAACAATTGTATACATGATATTTCACACTTTGTCAAAAAAGGTTAGGCGTACTATTAAATTCCTGAATTTTATACATTCCAGGATTCAAATAAATATTTTTGATGTAGAATAATATTTGGAAACACAATAATATAACCACAAAAAAATTAAAATAAAAAAATAAAATAATGTACCATTGAACTGAACTAAAAATCGATGAATTTTTCAAAAGATCTTGAACCCTTTGAAATCTTTTAAATCTTCAGCTCACATTTCAAGAGATACCATGAGCTCTCTAGAAAAATGATAAATTGCCAATTTGACAGAACCTGAGCTTTAAATCCAGTTGTTTCGATTCGTATTTCAAAAAAAATATATATATGTACATCTATATATACATAATATTTTATCAAAATGATATTCTTTACAGTGAAGTCAGAACAATTTAAATATCATAGGTTTACGACTGACATTTAACCCGTTTCTCTTTTTTACAAACATATAAAATTCAGTGGCAAATATCAGAATCTTAATATTTAAACACTTCAAACGTAAGGTCGGAATTAACTTTGTTTAGTTTAATATTCTATAGGGTGTTTGCGATAAATGTACCACTTTTTAAATAGGTGGTTTGATCGAGTTCATAAACAAACAGTTACGTAAGTATGTGTAAATGATAGTGTACAAATGGGAGAGCATCACTTACCAACAGATAAAATGCTAAAAAGTGTCCGTCACTTTACGAAATATTGCGCAAAAGCGAAAGTGCTGTTTTATACAGCATTTGAATGAAGCCCCAAGCTGCGCCGCAACTTAAGTGAGCTAACGTGAGTTAAAAGAAAGGTCGAAAAACACGGAAAAAGCCGTTGTGTCCGTTAAAGCTTTTTGGGTCCATAAAGACTCCATCTGCAAAGTAAATCCTACATTTATGCACCGTTCGAGTACAATTACGTTTTACATACCCTCATGGTCACAAAATACAAACCATACATATACAAGTACCAAGGTGTAACTTATTGTAGATCGCAAACACCCTAAAATGCGTTTCATTTTAAAGGTGTTCTTAACTCAGTAGTTTATGTTGGTGGTGCATTAAAATATACTGTACTCGACCTAATTATGATTATTATACATTATTATTAATGTAAGTGAAGATAAAGAAACGTTTTGATGTTTGGAACATACACAAATATTAAAAGTATCATACATTTATTAATCGAAAACCACAAAAAGTTTAGCCACGAAGAGTAGACAGAGTTTTACATTAGCAGATACAATGCAGTGAGCTTCCAATATGAAAACCCAAAACATAAGCCACTAATCTGTTCACATAATATGTTTTGTTTTGCTGTTAGCACCATCATACAATAATATGCCATCACAAAATACAAATTCTTCAAATTTAAAACTTTTCCTCAGTTTTTTTTTTCTAAGTTATTAGTATACAAGATGTAACAAAAGTTTTGGTTGAATAAATTAAAACATGGCATAAAAATAACAAATTTGCAACCTGTACAAATTAAAATTGATGCATAAATAAACAGATAAAACTCATGATATAAATTAGCAATATGTTATCACGATTAGAGCAAGATAAAAAATAATATCAATATGTTTTTACATCTAGCAAAGAAATTGCGTAGATGTATACGTGTATATTTGTATATAATATACAGTATTCCTTCGTTATCCGCGGGCTTATTGAAAAATATTGTTGTCAACAAAACAACAATATTTAATATAAAATAAAAAGTTATGAGAAAAATAGTATAAATTAACGTTACGTTGCAACGTTTCTTTCTCTTTTACACGTTCACTCGTAGCCCTCCTAGACGTTTAGAAGCCATATTAAATCAATTAATTGTACAGAGTGTCCAGCGTAAAAGTTGCTCGCGGACTGTACAGTTCTTTTACAGCCGAGCTGCTTATACGTGAAACACATTATATTATCTATTAAACTAATCTTGACTTTTACATATCTAGTGGTGAAAATATTATCAATAGAACAAACACCACCCAATAAAGTTAGACAAATTAATTTTGACAGAAAATTCAAATTACATTGTATAATTTGCTTTTTAGACTAAAATTGGCAATATAATGATAAGCCACACTTTTTCCAAAAATGACATTTTACATCAAACTGTTCTTCAGTTTTGGTACTGTTTTTAGCTTAATACTTTATCACTTCGTAAATTTTCTAGAAAATAGTAGCATAATATATCTTGTTGCCCAGTATGGAATTTCTCACTAGAAAAACGGCTCTCCTGAACAATTTTTAAAATGTGGCTTGTCATTATATTACCCGGAACCCTTCAATTAAATAACTATCAATCAATACAAAAAAAAATTACAAACTACGTAAACTAAAAAAACCGCAGATAAACGAAGGATTACAGTACCGTATATATAAAATAAGAAATGAATTAACAGTACAAGAAAAACATGATTGCACACAAGATACAAAATCCCAACTTTTGCAAGTGAAAAAAAAAACTTGACAGACACACAAAAAAAATTCACCCCATCTTTAACTTTGAACTTCCTCTTCCCATTTCTACACACACTTTTAATGGCTCGTGTCACTTTTTTTATAATTATAACTTTTATATAACTTTTTTTTTCCCATTTACACCAAATGCTACTGCGGTTCGGGAAAGAAGACAGCGGGAGATGAGATGACGCGAGAACGATGATGGTAATAAAACGAAGAGACAGATGACCCGAAACGTGCGCTACTGGGTTCCAGACTGAAATAGTGAGGCACTGGATGCAAGACACTAGCACCAGCGTAATAGCTCGTGTAATCGGCCAGACTTGCGCCCCCGCCATTCGAAGCGCCAGTGTGAAGACTGAGTCCCGAGACGAGTTTGTTGGCATTGAGTCCGTTAGTGGAAGACGGTGTCGTCGAAGGGAGGGATAGAGAAGGATAAGGAAGGAGAGAACGAGACTTGAAAGAAGATCCTGCTCCTGCTCCTCGGTAGGTGTTAGTTGAAGTTCCCAGATGAGAAAAGCAATCGTTCTGGAATCGAGTCCCTGGAAGAGGGCGTCGAAAAGCGGATTCCGAGCCTAAGAAATCTGAACGACAGTAAACATCACTTGCTTTGGTTGTGCGAAAAGAGGGGGAAATTTCAATAAAAAAACGGTTCATCATGCGTAACGTCAAATGAGACTCGGGGGAAAAACCACTCAACGATAAGCAAGTGCAAAGAAAGTGGTGCGGTTCCTCGAGAAATGAAATTTTGATAATGAGCTGAATGATCAATCTGTTTTCACTATTGATTTCAACGATAAAACCGATCAACAAATGATCAGAGATTTTAGAAAATAATAATAAAAAATTGAAATCATTAGTTAAAGATTTTAAAAAATAAATGATGTTTTCGAGTATTTTCTTAAATTTCTAATTCGAGAAACTATTGAGTTTCAGAGTTGTATTAATTGACAGGTTTGATTAACAGTTTAATTAGTTGATCCTTGGGTGTAATCCATCTTAATTTCTGTAGGATGATTAGGTTATGAAAATGTATTCGGTGGGCCAAACAAAAAACTGTCACCAATTTTCAAATGACGATTTCTCATTAACCATTTATGCTACACGAAATCTAACACTACAACATAAAAGCTCATTTCAATATTTTTTTAATGATAGGCTATGCTAGGCTCGCATAGTTTAATAGCAAAAAATAGCGAAAATTGCACAAAAAATAGTACCCTAAAAAAAAGTTGTAAAATGTGAGGAGTGCTTGTGCCGTCTTTTGTCTTAAGTGAGCTTTCACGATGCGTGATTGCAACAGTCCTTTTTTACTGATTTGGTCTGTAAATCTGGATTATTAAAACGGATGATATTTGTATCACGAACTTGATCATCTCACCCTCCTTTTAATACTTATTGTTCACTTCATCACTGAATAGTTATGCACTGAACTCCCTTTGTACCTGTACAGTCCTTTTACAACTTTTTTAATGCAAAAAATGTGAAGTGGCTCATAGACAGCAAGGCAAGTTTAAATTTTCAAACGCAATTTCTTCGAAATTGTAAAAATGTTAACATCCTTTTACACCAGACCCTTCAATTTCTGTATATACAAGTGTATGATATTTACCACTGCCACATTTTAAAAGTGTATACAATTTAACTGTGGTCCACCCTGTATACAGTATAAAGCATGTTCTAAGTCTCATTTTTAATTTGTTCAAAAAAAGATCCCTAAATATTTTACAAAGAATTCTAGTTCTTGTTTTTATTAATGAATTCGTAATTTGAGAATCATTAAATTTTATAAATATTAACAAAAATATATTTCTAGAAACTAATAATCAACTGACAATCGTTTCTAAAAAAGACGAAAAAAGGTCTATTAAGACGTTTCAAAAAGTGTTGTTTTGCATCCTTTACAACATTCTGCATCCAATTTAGTTCGTTCAGAGAAACCCATTCAGCACTTTTTTGTTTAGTCTGTGGAAAATTATTCACCAAATTGGTTTTCCTCATTTCAATTCTTGGCATGAACTATGAACTAGTAGAACATGAAAGAAAATGATAAAAAAATAAAAAGAAATTTTTTTTGGGGTACTAACAAAAATTCCAATACCGTAGCTAGGAAAGAATATTTAAAAAACAAACAAAAAATGAAAAGAATAAAAAATCGATTTTGAAAAATTAAAGCCATCTTTTACCGTAGAAATGTCATCTGTTTTTTCTTGCGATTTCTAATGATTTAGATTTTAGAAGAAAGAAGTGAAGATTGCAAACACTGACAATGCTTATTGTCATTCGTTTGAGTAAAATTTTTTTTCACCATTTTGTTGGTATGCAGTATGTGTGTGGAAAATATTGGGCCCTCGCGCAGAGCAGTACTTCAAAAAGTCTCGAGCATTCTTATCGCTTGACAATGACAAAATCTTACAACTAAAAGATGAACGTATAGGAAGAAGAGAAAAAATTTTTGATGTATTTTTCCAGAATAAAAAATGATACTACAAGACAAAAATAAAGTGACAGAGTATTCCTTTAAAGCGTGCAACTACGTCTTCACCATAAGTCGATCGTTGAAGGCGATCGTCAACAAGCCATTGAAAAATGATATACGTATAAACTAATGCATAATGTACACAAACACTGAGCATTCCATTGAATTGTGAATGACTAAAAACACCATGAAAAATAATATATAAAAAAACTGTCAGAAAAGTCAAGAGCACTCAAGCTAGACTGAAACTCGTGATTCACTTAACAATATACAAAAATGTAAATAAAAATATGCTTTTCACCTGAATGTGATGGACTGTCGGCAAAGTTGGATTTATGTTCTTGACTCATGGAATGATATTTACATACAGTGCAACAACACATTCCAACACGTTCTTGCCTTTCATCCGGAAGATCTGTAATGATAAACAGTACCAATTAAATATTCAAAATTTAACATTAGGAAACATTATAACAACACTTTCACAGTATATTTTCAAGGGTTCGGTGCTCAACTCAAGGGATCGGTGTAGTAACCGGTCAGCTCCAATATTTAAAACTTAAGAAAATATTTTCAAACACAAATTAAACACAAATTAAACACTGGAGTTCCACTCCAGTTTCTATCAAACATTTTCTCTTTTCATATTACATGTAAGTGACACAGATAAAACGTGTTATTATAACAAAGATAAGTACACAATAAACAAAATTTAAGAAAGAATTGGTTAAAATATTCTTACAATTCGAACCATCTGTTCTGAGAAAATATGACACCATTTTTCGGCAAAAATTGGAGCTGACCGGTTACTGCATCGAGCCCTTTACTTAAACACAGAATACCGTAGCGAAATATGACTCTTTGAGTTATGACTCTCATGACTATCATAGGTGTAGTATACACCTATGATAGAATGTAAGTAATACCCAATGTTCTTATCTTAAATGAAAGTGTATAAAGTAATCGAATTGTGGTAAAAGCAAGGTGTTCTGAGGACGATGATGCGGGTGTTGATGGGATAATCGGGACGGTGACAAAAGTAAAAGGATCAGTGGAGGCTAGCTGAGACCAATGCGACCACTTATTCTCTCTGAGGTTGTCTTCCAAGTTGAAAGGGTTGGCATGTACGATGACCTCTACTTAATGAACTTGGTCAAGAAAGTGAAAGAGAGGAAGGGAAGGAGGAGAATAATGAAAATGCACTGCTCCTCACGTTTCATAGCACAAACCCTTTCAAAGAAGAATTTAATGAGAAACGCATTAGGGCCAATAGGCCCTTGTGAGAAACTTCTGTCGAGTTAAAATAACTTTTATTATATATACAACAATAATTTTACGTAACTTTCTCTCCTCCGCCGCCTACCTTCATATTGATATAACAGTACCTTATTATACTACACAATTGTAAGCTTTTTTGTATTATTATTATTACTACTACTATGTATCACTACTTAGTTTAAAATAACCCTGTGTAGTTTTTCCAGCTCGTTCTGTGTGTGTGAGTGAATACAACGCTCTTTGTTGTCAGTAACAGGTTACTGAGTACCATGATATAATGAAAAATACAACTATGAGATTTACAAGAATTTTATCGTTTGATGTTAGTAACAGGTTACTGAATAATAATATAAGCCCAGCTGCTCCACCCAATGTTCACATTTTAACAAAAAATTATCCAAACACATTTTATTTAGCAACAAATTTTGA
>JAQIWH010004349.1:0-17254 GCA_034695005.1 Cryptops parisi | reverse complement strand
AAATTAATTTGGGGGCCCCTTGGAATTCGGGGCCCTAGGCAAATGCCTATTTTGCCTCTATTATAACGCGCCACTGGTACTTGTATAAAATTACACTTTCGGAATGAAATAAAAAACTACAAAATTTCCCAGTTTCACACTTTACCTATCTTAACGGTGAATCACAGTTCAACAAGAAATGTTAATTTCAAATAAATGCTAATCTGACAGTAATCTTAACAGCTAATAATGTAATACTTTGTTAATTTAAAAACAAAACCTCAATGTGGTATAGAAGAGGAGGGAGCTACATCAACTTTCCAGAATTGATCCCACCTTTTGTAACAAATTACATTAAAAACTTTACACTATCTACAACATAAGAACAACCCATCATTCGAACATCACGATCTTCCTGTTAACTACAACCAGTGTCATCATCATCGTCGTCATTATTTACACTCTCAACTGCTTTCTGAAAACTGAAGATGACACGCATTATTTTTTTTTCCAAACATTGTTTGTCCTCAGTTTCCAAATAAACATACTTTTTTCAGTCGTTGTTGTTGCATTTTTTTTTCCTTATTGCTTTCATCATCAACACAACCACAACCACCACCAACCACTATACCCTTCCCAAAATAAATATCTGAAACAAACAAAACAAAAACAAAAAAGAAAAGGGAAGGGAAGGGAAAAAAAAAGAGCAAAGCTAGACAAGTCGGGCGAACATTCTGGTTACACTTTTTTTGTCATTTGGGAGGAAGCTGATAGGCTTTTTCGCCAGGGGTTGCGTGGGTGGGTCACTGCAACAACCCCAAATGTTGCAAGCGGGTGGCCCTGTTACTTCCAGGAAGCCATGCTGTCGTTGCCAAGGGAACAACTCTGAATGGGAGGGGGAAGTGGCCATAAATCATCACCAGCCCGACCAACTGACAAGCCTTCTGAGAAAGGCAGCAGGAAAACAATAAGAACACAAACACTAATTGAGAAGAGAGAGAGAACGAGAGATGGCAAGTGCCTGTAATTGCATAAGAATAAAAATCTTTCAGTTAACACAATGAAATGGCCTTTCCATAATTAAACCCGCTGCAGTTGTTGTTGTTGTTGTTGTTGTCATATACTCTGGCTGTTACTTACTTTTTTGTTCAAGTTCCCATCTATCTCAACCAACACAACGCACCACTTATTTAATTTCGTTCTTTACAACTTGTTCAATCAGCACCACTACCTTTCTTTCCGCTTTTAAAATTATCCAGGAAGATGGTCTAATAATCTCCCACTGTACACATATACAGAACACATACACACCAAAAAAAAAAAAAGGATTAGCCTTTAAGTGAATTGGGCATAATATATGTAACCGGATCAAAGCAAAAGTGAGTTGAAAGCACTCCACCAGTTTTGGAATGTTCCCATAGGACATTTGGGTCCACGCTTTGCTCTCTTTGACTTTTTAGCAATATCGAATGAACTACTCGAAAAAGAAAAGTCATTCATATAGTATTGTGTTTCACAAGTGCCTCGAGGGTGCAATGGTCATAACAGTAATGCTCTGCTCATTACCAGTTGTTAGTAGGTTGGGGTTTTTCTAGGTGAAGTAAATTGATATTATTTATAAAAGTGGTACAATGCCCAATATTTCAAAGGCATCGGAGCGGTGAAAATGTCACCAAAATGACTTTTCCTAATGACCACGTTACTTTTCTCCGTATTTCATTTTGTATATCTTTTTTTTATTATATATATTTATCCTCAATACCGCAATGTGGATACAAAACTAAACTACAGTATGTCCATGCATAGACATTTTTTTTTGTGTATGACCACTGCATAAGTAGAAATAAAAGGTGAACGATTAAGTTTTATATTTAATTTACATTATGTACAAAGCATTAATCTGCATTTAATTAACACTTATTAATTGAATAATAAAAAATCACAGATACATCTTAAAATTACAATTTCATACGAACCCCTCAAAACATCAAGATTATGTCGTCAAAAGTTCTAATCTTTGATTGACCACGACAACCACCTAGGCCCAAATGTCAAATAGTGATAAACTTTTACAGTGAGATAACTAATCCACCAATGGGTAAGATTACAAAAAAATCACTCAATGTTTTTCAATTAACTAATAAAAATATGGAGTCATTTTAAATATAAAGTTCACCAATTAATAAAACAATCTCGTTCAACATGTAACTAATTAATATATAATGAAAATACCAAAATTTAACTTGGGGATCCTTGCTAAACTAGCTTTATCATGATTTCCACACAACTCTTATCACAGTACTACAACAGCAAATTTTACCCAAAAAATATTGAGATTACCTCACTGAAAAGACATTTTTCCTACACGACCTCACCATTTTACTATGGTCCCAATAAAAAAACCGAGGAAGCCTTTCAATGAACAGATTGTATGTAACAGTCAGTCAAACACGAAAAAAAAATGTCTTTCTTCCTACAAATTTGGACAAAGTGAAAATTCCATTCATATATAAACCATTTCCTCGCTTGATTCTTTTATTTATTGCTCATATAAAACGTTGGCCTTGAGCTCAAAGTTGGGCATGCACCTTTATTTGCTTCAAATTTATTTCAACTGAAAATGAAATTCCAGATAAACACCGACTTTGACAAACAACATATAGGCATACTATAAAGGGTCCTATTATCTAAACTTGTTATCCACACCAATAATCACCATCATTCCATATCTGTATTTTTTTTTATAGTGTGAACAAAAATCCACATAAATATAGAATTATTTTTTTTTTTGCAGTTTTTATACATTTATGTGTTGTCATAGCGTTCACATGACATTGTTTTTCATTTCCTGCCTCCAATTAAAAATGAAATTGATGCTAAAAAAATTTAATTTTATGGTAGTTGAATTTTCAATTGAAATGATATTAAATGAAGTGTATCAAAAGAAGAAGAAAAAAAATATGTATAGTTTGCAACACGTTATGGATTTCTAATGTACAGTTTACGATAAACTTTATAACTTTGCTATTCTGCACACTTTGCAAATAAAACTTTTCGTCATCCCAAATACTGAATTATCCAGGAAATTTTGGAAATGTTCCATACACGTTCAATAACAAAGTGTTTAGGGAATATAGTTTCAGTTATCTACATGACATCCATTCAATACATGTATTAAAAGAAATTGCTTTTTGGAGATGGGTAAGCACATGTCCTATTCACTATGTTACGTTTAGAGTCCAATTTCTATGACATTTTCAATTTCCCAGAAAAGGCTCATAATGACTAGTCAATCATGAATAGCTATTTCCTTAAACGTGTTTTTTAATATTGAAAAAAATTTGTTTTCCTACGATGTTACAATGATTTAAAAAAAGGTTTTCCCTAAACATTACAGTAAGCAGATGAGATGAAATAAGGCTATATAGTAATCCGACATTAACCCCTCGCATGCATTTAATATCATATTCAACATACAATAACACCAGCTGCCTTGTTATGAAACAATAAAAACGTTCAAATTTGAACCGGATTTTTCTATAAAGCAAGAATGTATACCCCATACAAAATCCGGTTCAAATTTGAACAAGGTTCCCCTCACATATCCTCTATTTTAAATATTTATCATTAAACTCTAATTATTGGTCATCAAAATTTTAAATATTTGTAAATATTTAATAAAAATAACTACAGTTCACAAATTCGTATAAATGTCACTGCAATCATACTTGTAAATCCAGTTCACCATAATATCCACAAAAAAAAAACCAACTTAAAAATTATATCTTTAAATGAACTCAATTATGATTCAATTAACAAAGAATGTAAACCATAATCAGTACGATTGATTGAGTTTATGACAAATAGGTGAAAGAAAGAAGCCGAAAACTACCTTTATCTATAAACCAATTGCTTTTATCGTGATAAATAAGAATTTCGACGAAACATCAATGTACTGAGTTATTGAAATAAAATCTATTAAAAACAACAATCAGTTTATGTCAATTACATATCAGTCACCTACACCGAAAAAAAAAATATTTGCTTCGTAATACATTAAACTATTATATTCGTCAACTGGCTCCATCTGCTCGGATCCTGTTTACAAAGCTACATTTTCCTCAAGGATGCGGTGTTGAAATTTTCCAAATGCATTTAACAACAAAAAAAAAATCATAATAAATATAATAGTAATATTCCGATTGATTATCGATGTTTGTATACACGAAACGAGGTAAAAACACCGCCTAACGTCCATTTATTTTCACTTTTCAACAACAAAATCTCATTTTTCTCCACTGAGTTGTTCACGGAAAATCCCACTGCATGACCTCATGGTCACACACATATACATTCAGCAACCTCAACAGGTTACCTTTACAAATGGTTTCCCTCTCAAGAAAATGAGTGCTAAAAAGAAGAAGAAGAAGAAGAAGAAAAAACAAAACACAAAAAAACCCTTTTGAAACTCATTTCCACTAAAAACTTTCGAACCATTTTCCTGTAAAAACTTCCTGGTAAAGGAACTTGATTCTCTCGCTCTCTATGTCAACAAGATTAAGTTTTTAAAATTTTGTTATCCTTGGGTCTGGTCCCGTCCTGTGAAGTGAGTGGAGTGTTATCGCTAACCGCATTAACAACCTTGATGATGTAGAGACCGAAAATTAATGAATCAACCACCTGCCGCGTTTCGATCAAGTGACGTTACACTTTTGCAGATCTTTGCAATTCAAGAGAGAGTGCATTGTATTTTCTCCGTATTTCTTTCTCTATGGTGAGCCAACAGCCAAACAACAAATAAAACATGAAGCAATACGATGATAAAACGCCTCGCTGCTGCTGCGAGATTAACAGGTGGTTTTGCATTATTTGGCTAACAACAACAAGTCGGCCAAAAAAATAGAGCCTCCATTGGACACACCACGCTATCCGAACATGCTAAAGAAATTCGGAACTCGATTACAAAGCAGATTACAGACACACGTATCATTAAAAGAAGAAGACGCAGTTCATAATAAATCGATGTAAGATAATGTTTGGTCTAGATCTTTAAAACTATTTCGATAAGTTGCATCACTCTAGTAGTTCCTAGTAACACTTCAAGATGAATGTATCAAAATTCCATTTTTGCTGAGTAATGACTGTAAAACTATAATAATGATAAAATAACTAATCAAATAAACGAATGATGACAAAAAAATTTCCAATAATGAGGAAAAATTAAAAACCATCGTTTTAAATTCGAAATACTTTTACGGCACTCATTGATTCAAAATTAATAAAACAAACAAACTTCGCGTTACAGGCTGGGTGAGGGATTAAAACTCTTAACTGTTATCGCTGTCTGACCACCTGCTGACTTCGAAAATGTTCCAAAAAAGATTAACCAAAACTATAAATAGCCAGTAACGAAAACCGGGTTTTACAATCAGTTAAGCCCACTGAGTTCAAAGAAAAAAGCTCATCAACTAATTCAAATAAAAAAAACAAATATCACACCCTGTGATCAACTGGCTTTGGTTCAACGGTTGTCACCCTGAAAGCCAAATGGTGCAGCAAAAAAAATATGACATAAACCGGTTCTTAAATTTTTCATGGATATTAACAACTACATCTTTTCAATACTCTTCATCAACGATGCCAAAGATAAAAAAAAAATAATTTCTTCACCAATTCAATTTTCTATTATGAACTAACAGGAACTACACACTCAAGTCACTAAATTGTATGAGTATCATTCATCACTTCATTATTAATTAACATCAATTTTTTTGTTAAATACAAAATGATTTTGGGAAGATGATGAGGTCTACTTCTTAATATGCTTCTGTGTCAGTATGTATGGGGTATAAATCATTTACTTTATATACTCAACAAAATTGACTCATGCAACAACAACAAAATTTACAACTTTCTCTTTTGGGATAGAAAAAAAAATGGCCAACTTCCTAACATACTCCACAATTTTTTCCCGTTCGCTTTGTTTAGTTTTCTAATTTACTTTCCCCCAAATTACACAACTCAACTTTTCCAAATACACAGATTAACTTCATCATGAGCAACGAACCAGAGCGTGCAGTTAAGGTAGGAAAAGTGAAAATTCGACCTTTTACCAAAAAATTCACACGGCTGACCTCGATACAGGTTTAGGGACAACAAACTGATAGACATAAATAAAAACAAATATAACTAAAAATTAATAATAATAAAAAATAAAGCAAAACAAAAACCGTAACGCACTTCCTCGCTTAAATAAAATACTTTTTTCACACACATCAACAAAACACGTCCAACTATGTTTACATCGACCACGAGGAGATGAATAAAAACAAAAAAATGATACACTCTTATGTATATATATATATGATATGAGGAAGGGATATTTATATATATATATACATATTTATATATCGGTTGGTTGGTTTAACCGTAGGGTCTCTTTTCTTCCTCTCGTTCAATATTTGGGTAGAAGACCCCCCTCGGACCTCTTGTCGAGGCACCGAGCTAAACGATCGATGGGGCTTTGCACAAACGCGACGGTCCACACGGTCGCCCGGGGGATCCACCCCCGCAATGGCCGACAAACGTCCAGGCTCCCCCGCCTTCCCATCTCACCCTCAAAATGATGGATGAGACATTACCAAAAAAAAAATGAATTACGTACCGCCAAAAAAAAAAATAAAACCACCTTACATATAGCTTAATATACGTTATACCGTCCAAAATTGGTAATCGTTTCTCTTTCTCACCTGTCCGCCCTCGCACACTTTAAGTATAAGATAAGGACGGCGGCAGGTTTGCTTATTGGGAAAAGCGCGAGAGGGGTGACAATCGCTCAATTCGGCAGCAGGCAGCCGACGATATTCGGGGAGCAGCCCGAGTCGTCGGTGGTTGTTTTCTCTCCCGTCGCTCGACAGTGTCCCCTCGACTTCCCTTTACCCTCGCGAGAAACGTGTCGGCAAAGACAACAAGGTGTACTACTCACCCGCCAGAAACAAGACGTTCTTCCCCCATTTCTGAAGTTCTTTTCGGATAGATCGTCGCTCGTGCACACAGCGAGCGAGGGCGCACTCCGCCATTTTCGACTTCACCCGTCCATGACGTCACGAGGAACCGGAAATGCCCTCGTGACGTCACCGCGCCAACAGGTGGGTCACGGCGGAGCATCGTCGTCGTCGTCGGCCGCCTTCCGCCTCGCGCCGCAACCCGCACCACCACCACCATTTGCACGCAACCTTTGCCTTCTTCATCGACGCCGAAATTCGACTCCCGAGAGCGACGGGGGGGCGTGGCCTTTAACGACCAATGCACGCTGCTCATTGGTCGCCGCTTCTCGACGCGACTTTGATGGCGCGAATTTTTTTTATTTTTCAAACGCGGCGACCCCCCCAATCTCGTGTCGACTTCTCCCCATCGTCAAACTAATCAATGCCAACTCATTATTCCATATCTAACTTTATACTGTATTTACGGGGCTATTAATAAAACCGGAGAATATATATATGTACAGCATGTACACTGTATATGATATGCTATATGTATAGTTACATATTTACTATACAGTTAATACATTGTATTAACACAAACACCCTCATCCCAAATTTTTGATAAACACCACGGCTAACCTTAAATATTAGCCACGAAACTGCTTTAAACCACTTCCAACATTATTAGCTTGACGCTTTATTTAAATACCGTATACATAATAGACTTATAATTAGACATTAAAATTTGAAAACGAGGTAGAAAACAAACGAAAGTTTTTCAAATTATCAAGGTCACCTTGTTTTCGTTTTGGAAGAAGAAGCAAAAATATAATTCGTAAATATGGAGCAATCGCATGAAAGAGCATCGAGAAGTAATGACAGGGGAGAAAAAAAATAAATAAATAAAAGTGGAAAACCAACTATTACTTCCTACAACTAGTTTGCAATTTTTTTTTACCCAATCCTAAAAATAACATTTTGATAACCGAAAACTGCTCCAGTAAACAAACATTATAAACACCTAATTCTTACACTTTTACAGCGTTTACAAGCATCGGGGGAAAAAAACTCTTCAATCATGGCAGCAAATGTTTCAATCTGTGTTAATGAAGATGTAATTAACCGACCTCGCCGTTTTATTTCAACAAAATTCTTATCTATATTTATAATAAAACTGTCACACAGCTTGTGTTTGTCTAAAGACACCAAAAAAGAGAGATAAAAAAAATTCTTGGAACTGTCCTTGAAGACATCCTGTACGTGCCTATGACATCAGCTGTCTTTTTTGTTGTCCCGAATTTTTTTCCAAGATTTACTTTAAACAAAAGTCTGTGAGTTGTTAGCAAATCAAAAACAAAAAGTTGCAAAATAAAAAAACTAGTGCTACTTGTAAAAGGGCAAACTAATAAAATTTCCATGTAGCCAAAAATAATGATTCAATCCAACCCCTTTTATATTTATTATATTATATAAACACAATAATATATCACCGTCTAACCCCTTTAAACCGCCACCCTTGGTACTCGATAAAAGTTTGGCGGTTTAAAGAGGGCGGATACATTGGTTCTGTGTTCTTTAGTGACGAAAGCAAGGGTGGCGGTTTAACGAAGGTCGACACTATCTTGAAACAATAAAAAAACTAGATTATCCGAATCATTATTATCCAAAGTTTCGGTTTATCCGAATTAGGTAAATATGTCATTTCAATATAAAAATCCATAAATTATCGAAAAATAATCGACATTAACGATAGGTATGAATAATTATCAAACAAATGATCGTAAGTTAATACTGTGCATACACATTGTTCATTAAATGTTCACGTTTTTTTAACTTGTATAAAATTGATGACATTTTTAATACCGTACCGGGCATATATGTACATTAAAATTCCGGATTATCCGAATATTTGTTTATCCGAAATAGGCTTTGTCACGTCACATTCGGATAATCGAGTTTGTAGCGTATCCTCTCTTATTTAGTTTCCCAGCTGTGTGTGTGTGTCTGCATAAACGATCTTCGAAACAGATTAAAAATTTAAATTGACATTTTAAATTTCTTTTTTTTTGACTAGCACCCGTCATTGACGACTGGCTATCAGCTAGTGGAAAAGTAGTTCTTTCACCGTTTAAATGAGCTCGTGGAAACATGAAACAATTAGCGTCCAACTTTTCCAGTGAAACTTTACGATACAAAGAAAAAGTACTTTTTATCTAGGAAATAATCATGTTCAACTTTTGGTTCAGGTTCAACCCTAATAGACAGACAGTACTACCAGTACACAGTAACAATTTAAATAAAACAAGTAGTGTTCTCTTTTATCTAGTAACTCACCATAGTGAAAAAATAATCCATTCCTAGGCAAACGCAATGACTTTATTAATTATTTCAACCCTATTATAAATGACGGGAAAGTAGGAAACAATTGGTTCAATTCATAAACACAATTCATGTTGCTTCGCAACATTCGTTAGTGTTTTATGTTTACTCAATCTCGTTAGTTATAGGTACGGTACTGCTTATATTTGTGTTAGTATGTTAATACATTTATTGTGTTATTGTTACGTTTGTTTTTAGTTGTAGTCATGGAAACATTGAGGCACGGAAAAAAGCACAGAGAAATACAGACACTTGGCTTATATATTGTTTTAGTTGAATACCGTATATCACCCAATATTTAATCATTAGGACAACAAAAAATATGCAAGGACATAGATTTTTTCATGGGACTGATATGATAGGAATAGACTAAAGTCACTAGACACAAATTTGTTTCAGGCTATGAAGTTTGTTAGAGTATATTGTTTTGCGTATTTCCTTGTATAGAGCGATAAGTGCATGTTCAGGGTGATAGGTCATTTTTATTAGGAAAAACTACATATTTTAGTGTACATTTTGCCCATTTTTAATATTTATTGTTTCAGTTTTATACAAGTACAGTAGAACGGCGATTATCCGGGACTCTCTCGAACAGCACATTGTGATTAAATTTTACCATGTTGTGAATACCCACGGCCACGCATAATGCAACGACAGACAAATATAGCTCATGTACCGGTGCTATTAGCGAAACAATGCCTATAACTTTCGTTGATGTCGAACAAAGTTTCTCAATGTACAAATGTGTCCTGCTACGGTCAAAGAATGAAACGCTTGTCATTTATTGCAACCAAAATGTAAATTAAATCTGAATCATTTAAATTTCCTTCGATTTTAGACACCAAAAAACGTTTTAGTTGCAGCTGAGCTGACTGTGATTCATCACAAAAGTACTGTAGCTTTTTTTAGTTGAAGCTGTTAGTTTTTATTGATGCTTACCGCTATCATTTGTCAAGCAAATTTTATTTCATTTTGAGTTTTTTTTTATCATTTTGTATACTTTATATCAGTTTTCTGTATTTTATCAACAAATTTCAGAGCATATTTCCATTTCCATAGGGCATAGTTTTTAAGAGCATATTTTGGTTGCTCTAATAATCATTTCAATAATAACACAAATTTGTTTTGTTTGTTTTTTTTCGTATTGAATCATTAGTAACGAGCCGATTTTTACCCCCCCCCCACTCCCGTCTATATGTCACCGGCAATGTATAGAATGCAGCCATTGTAAAAATTGTCCAGGCATCGTATAGAATATCTTACCTGTTTTGGCAAAGTATGAAATAACAGGTCAGGTGAGAACATTTTGTCTATAAAAACAAAAAACATTAAGCCTAAATTTAGGCCTGAATTCATATCTAACCTAAACTCTTGCCTAACGTAACTATTTCAATGCTAATTTCCTACTTTGTCAAAAGAGGCTCGGCATTTTATACAATGCTTGGATTATATAAATTGTTTGTAACATACTGTTGTCATTAATGTGTAAACATTTTAAATGGGAACAATTTACGTTATCATACGGAGGATTTTTTATATCTTCTTACGCGGAATCGTAATAAGCGGGTCCCCTCCACCTAGCTGTACATAGTGTACATAATTCTAAATACTGTATATATCTTATGTATAAATATGCATCAAATTAATTTTGGTACTTGTGTCTTATGTTTTAACTAGAATTAGCAGTTATACCCATAGAAATGAGGCGTCCTCATGGCTGTAGTAGCGGTACCTTAATTTTAAATACGCATATACCGTATAGTATATAATATTCCGCATAAAAAAAATATATATAAATAGTATATAAATAACCTTTGATTGGCAATGTTTGTATTGCGTATTTGTATATCATCAACTTGATTCGATTACTTCCTACCAGATGTATTCCCGTATTAACACTGATTACACTTGCGAATAAAATCTCATAACAATTTAATTCATCTTTCCCGATAATTTTCTTTTCATCATTATACCAATTTTTTTTGGTATTAATTTCTTAATAAAAATCCAATTTGAAAACAAGTTTGCACCAGACTTTCAGTCGACTATTTGAGGACAGAAAATGCAGTAGTAGACTTTCATATCTTACAATAACGATAATAGATCATCAACTGACGCTTGTATAAATATAACAAAAAAATAAATAAAAAATACTTCCTAGTGAATAAATTCGATCATGTATATAATTATCCTAATACACAAATTTATCTTGTATATAAATCATTTCTGATCAAATATTACGCATTATAAAATCATCCAAATTGATTTTAACGGCTTCCCGTTTTGCTCCCTATATATCTCTTTTCAACACATTAAATTCGCGAATTGAAACGTTTTTACAACCATTTATTTTACCTTGTCCGCTCATTTCACTTTATTTGAACGACGATGACGACAACAAAAAAGATTTTGTAAAAGTGTCGGTGTCGAATAAAGAGGTCGGTAAGGTCATTCACCGCTTAAAAAAGTGTGAGATTTCCAATTTTATTTCACTTTTTGCTCCGCTTAGTATTTCCTAATTTTGGAGCTCGGGTAACGAGGCGTGTCGTCACCAGGTGGCGTTGTCACGACACACAAAACAATATTAATGACAAAAAAAAAATTATATTGAAAAAAACAAAACAAACAAAACTAAAACCTCTCTCTCTCTCTCTCTCTCTCTCTTTCACCTATGATCCGAATAAAAATTTGGCATCACGTGCTTTCTTTTGTGCTATTGAAATTTAGCGAAAGAATAAATCGAGGGCGCGCAAACGCCCACATCCTCCCACAATGCTGTTTACGTACTATTACGTGACAGAACCAAAAAGAATAATAAATATATAAAAATAAAAAATAACACGTATAAAATAAATTTTATTATACCTTGTATAAGCACTTGCCGAATTGTATCGCCATAAAAAAATTTCGCAAGTTGTTTCCGTTTTGCTCATGTGAAAAATTGGGTTTCGAAACCCAGGTTAGAAAAAAATAAAACAAAAATAAAATTTCCCCCCAAAAATAAATGAAATGCTATTAATAAAAAAAAAAAAAGGCCTAAATCTGTGAAATTCTTGAAAAATATTTTATTACTAAAAATAAAAGTTTACATTTTCTTCAAGGACGTAATGCTTAAAACAAAACGCGTTACCTAAAAAGAATGAAGAATCAGCGATGATTTTACATTTTTTATTCGGTACAAAAAAAAAGGCTTACCACCTCTAGCTAGTGCATTATTTAGCAAGAAATTCATCATCATCATCATCACACAAAACCTAATTAACTAAACATAAACTGAGACTGACTTTATATAACCTTATATAATAATAACGTTACTGCCCCCTTTGTATGTTAGACGTTTCTAACAAAACTATTAAACGAGTACATTAAAAATGCTTTTACAGCATACTCTTTATAAACTGTTCATATACAGATATACTGTATGATTTGTACATACATATACATACATACATAATGCAGAAAAAAATCCATTTTTTGATTACTGCATATTTCGATTTATGAAAATTAAAATTTATGCAATCTTTGAGTAATTCGATATTCAATTTATCCGTGTTTGGAGTGATTCGCTTTGTACACGTTTTTATTAATGCGAATGTTGATTGATGCAAATCTTCGATTTATGTGAAATTAAATTTATGTGATCGCTGAGTAATTCGATATTCGCATTTATGCGAATATTAAGATGCGATTTTTAGCAGAAACACACTCACATTGGACTTATGTGGATTTTTATTTATGCAGTTCGTTCTCGTTTTATACGTTTTTTGATATACAGAATATTCTTATAAAGGATTGTAGATGGGGGGAAGTAAATGTCGTTCAATTCCCAGCTCGCTCACTCACAAACTCAGTCACAAGTGAAAGCTAATATAAAGATTATAAAAATGGTTTATTCCGATACACTTATTGTTTATATGTACGTATGAAAAGCAGTTTTGAACACAAAATTTTCAAAAAAAAATGTGTTCAAATTTGAACCGGATTTTCAGTGACGCCGTGCAAGTCCAAGTCTGTCTGTGTCAGCACGAATGAATCCGGGTTAATTTTGAATTCTCAGTTTTATTAATTTATTATGAATCTTTGCATGGGTCTACTTAAGTATAAAGCTGTACTTAGACTCATGTGACAAATCACAGTGAAGATTTTGAGTTCAAACTGAACCCGGATTTATTTTGTCTGACGCAGGTAGATTCGTGCTTGCATGTCGTCACTGAAAATCCGGTTCAAATTTAACATGTTCTTACGTTAAGCTCTCAGATTTTTTTCTCCAATTATAAAAAGCTGTATGTGAAAAATAATAGTCGGTCTTAACGTAAGCGCGTGTTCAAATTTGAACCGGATTTTTAGTGCAAGTGCTAATCTACCTGCGTCGGAAAAAAAAATCAATCCGGCTTAATTTTGAACACCATCGTTCACAATTAGCTGTAATTATGATGATCATCATAACAAACAAACGCATTGTAAAAAAAAAGCCTTATCGATGTTACTAAATTGATTTGACTCTAAAGGGGCGTTTACACGATGATAGTTTTGGCGACAGTTGGTGTCATGACAGCGACTATCGCCACAGTTATCTTCGTGTAAATGATGTCTATAATGTCAACTTTAACATTTAATTTTGAATTGTTTTCCGAAATTAAAACATATTCTATTAATCTTTTGGATATTACTCTAATAATACAAAGATTCATTTATACGAAGATAGTTGTCGCTGTCATGACAGCACTATCGCCAAAACTATCATCGTGTAAACGCGCCTTTAATGATGATTAGTTAATTAACTAATAAACTGCATATGACAACAAATACCAGAGAGAGAGAGAGAGAGAAAAAAACAAACCAAACCTATTTCGGTTATCGAAAAACGATAAATATTTATCTAGACAAAATGACCATGATTTTGCAATTTTCATTATGAAAAGTTCTAAATAGATGTACCAACACTTAACACTTTCACAGGATGTAAGAATAACAATTAGTTTCTGTTTAAACTGAAAAACAAACACAAAAAAAAACAACAAGAAAATCTGTTGATCAATCCTTTGGTGTCGAAAACCTTTTTCCTTCCTAAAAAACACTACCGTTCACTCTCTGTGGAGTGCCAACAAGTTAAGAAAGCATTTAGCACTTGCATCACTTGAGTCTGTCAACATTTGACTTTGTCTAATTACACCGATCGATAGGACAGTCGCAAACTCACACAATGATTGTTCTATATACACATACATACACCAAAAATAACTCCCGGTACTGAATCTCGACAACACAAATATCCCACACACTAATATAATCGTCTCGAATCCTTGTAAAATGTTAATTAAAAAATATAGTGCTTTGAGACAAAACAGATTGTCAACTATGAAAAAAAAAAGTCACGATTCCTTCGAGGCAATGGACGGAAACAATGAAAGGAAATGCTGCATAAGTAGTTACTTTATTTTTCTTTTATCCTTGAGAAAAAATGAAAGGAACCATTAAAAAAAAAACACAACGAAAATGGGCTTCCTCATTTGGATTCTATTTTTTGGACCTTCAAAGTAGTACCCAACGGGTTTGGAGGTGATCACGTGATATCGGTTCCTCCGTTCACCTGTCTCTCTTCTACGCGGTGAAGGAAGTTTTGCACCTGTCCTCGTTATTTTTTGGAGCTACAATTCGAACGAGAGCGGTTTCTACTATACGGGGTCACAACCAACCATCCGTTGGAAGACATGTTCGAATGGATGTGAAAGGGTTAATATATATATATAAATATATAAGCAAAAAAAATAAAATTTGAAACTAAAAATATAATTTAAAAAAAAAAATTTACTAGAAAGTCACGAAAAAAGAATTACATGTACAGGAAAAGTGTGATCTGGTCTAACTGCAGCTTAGCCTACAGGGTGTGTGTAAACATTTTTTTTTAAAAATAGTAATTGTTTTACTTTCGTAACTACAAAAATATGTAATTATAATGCGTATTTCTCTTATAATTGACGGGCCTAGTGTAAAAGGGTGTTAAGTAACATTTTTGTAATTTTTGAGGGAAAACACGTTTAAAAATTATAACTTGCATCGGTATCTTTGGGCCCCACTTCACACTTGCACAAATTTTTGTTTTGCTCAAAATTATGCGTTAGGAAGATAGAATTGCATCTACACATTCGAAAATGCTTCTAAGTCATTTTTGGCAAAATGTTACTAACCACCATTTTACACCAGGCCCATCAATTATACATGAATCATACAGGAAAAGTACAGTATGTATTTAAAGCAGTTGTGTGTGTACAGTGCTTCAACAACACATACAGTATATACAGTAAGTATATGTTACCGGTAAAGTATAAACTGCAGGTGTTCTATGAAACATCGTACATAATGCCTGTTTTTTGGCAAAATAAAATTAGCATTCAAATAGCTACGTTAATAATAGTTTAAGCCAGGTTTAAAGTTAGACCTAAATTTAGGCTAAACATCTTTTTCACAGAAAATGATGTAATAAGTATTTAAATTTAAACTAACCTTAACTTATCTAAATATTTGTATACAAAATATTTCATACTTTGTCAAAAGAGGCATTATATAGAATACTTGGATCGTATACTTTGCCATAACCGTAAGTGTATATATATATATATTATATATACAATATATTCCATTTTACGCAAACAAAACTTTAGATCTACTGTTTATCCACTATAAACAAATATATGGTATTTACTATACTATGAAAACATCATAAATCATTACACTCTAGACACTTATCACACATTATACAGTAGTAAACCCGCAGTTTAACAAGGTCTAACAGCTGTTATAATAAAAGTGACCACATTTTTTGAACTTATGCACTGTACTAAATTTTGTGGACAACCAGACAGACAGTCCAGAAAACCACCTTGACGTTTTTTCTCCCTACTTCGTGACTTGTAAAGTGATTCAAAAGGTTGTTGTTGTTTGAACCAGCTAATTGCGATCTATATAATAGTCAATCGAACCAACAACGTTATTTCGTAACTAAACATAGGTGTTCATTTCACGCAACCACTACAATTACACTTAACGACCGTTTACCTAATAATAACACTAACAACCATTATTTATCTACATACCATCGAATCAAAACAAAACATTCCATTTATCATGCCGACAACCTCAATATCCAATATTACAAAATGAAATATTTTTAATAAAAACTATTCAGTTTCGAACAAGTTGTCATTTTCAATGCAACAAAAACACATTCAAATAAAAAAACAACTCATCATCATCATCCGAAAACTTTATTTCTCAATTCCTATAATTGGTATAATCTAACAAATGACTTGATGAATACAAAAAAATAAAATAAAATAAAATAAGAAATGAAAAAACAAACTAGTAATGAGCTTCCCTAATTTGCGTTTATGAATATGAATGCCATTTCCCTCTTTCTTTTATTTCCTTGTCCAGAAGTGGATGAGAACGGGTCAAGTCAATTGAAAATTTTAATTAGCCAAGAATTCACCTGTTGCCTTTTCCCTTTTTAACCAGTGTCTACTCTATCTCTACTACATAAAAGACCTTTACAGTTACCTAAAAAAAAATAAAATCTAAATCGTTCCAGTTTACTATCTAATTACGCTTTCAGGGTTCTCCACCCGCATCGGAAGAAATGCTCTCCTTTTATCATTACTATTATTTTTTTCTTCTTCCTAATACAATATCTTCTTTTTATAGGTCACGAAGATCATACTTCGTCGTAAAATACAAATTAAGGTCGATGAAAGGATGTTGCGTTTCACTGTTTAAAAAAAACAAAAAACGATAACGATTGAAAGCTGAAAGGAAATTTGGAACGTAACACACCTACGAATGAAATCTCATCGCACAATAATAATAATAATAATAATAATAATAATAATAATAATAATAATAATAATAATAAT
>JAQIWH010004348.1:0-17256 GCA_034695005.1 Cryptops parisi | reverse complement strand
CTTTAGGGACATTTAGTAATAGATTGGATCATGACTGATGATACTAAAAAGGCAGCTTTCGGATATAAAAACATATAGTTCGGTAGCTTTAGGTTAGTGTTCGATTTTACGATTTATTCAAACAATTTAGGCCTAAACAACGCATTGATCTTTGAATTCGTCTCCTTTTGAGTGCAAATCTTATTCTTATAACAGTGCTAATGAAATCAGCTCAATCAAAATCAGCATGATTTTTGGCATTTGCGTAGCATAGTGCCGATTCTAGTTAATAAATAGTTTGTTTTCTAATGTCATTAATGTTGGCTTATTTACTTTTCAATGATTGATTAAAATTTAAAATATCCCATTTTAAATTGTGTTACTTGTGCTGCCATGCCATTCTCCCTCTCATTTCATTTATATCGTTTTTATTACTTTTTAAAAATGTATTTATAGTATCCACTAAAATAAGGTTGGGTGTGTAATTGAAGGGTGTGTAGCTGTTATCCCTTCTGCTGCAGCATGGGGGGAAAAAAGGGTGACAAGGCTATGTATGAATGAAAGATGGACTTCCTGGAAGAATGCATGCTTTGCATAGTTTGATTTGCTTAGGGGGGTCATTAAATAAAGAAAAGAAAATAAATGGAACCTGTTTGTGTGGGTCTTCCCTAAAATGTGGAAAAGCTAACTGCAGCCATGAGCTGTTGTTTTGGATTGGCAGATGGAAGTGGAAAGTCAAAACCATGTGGTTTTCACAAACAGTGTTTCGGTGGGCGTTTATTATTAATTTCATTAATAATAATAATGTTATTATTATTATTATTAGTTATTATACAGTGCATTCTCTTTGCAATACTCTTTAGTGGTTCATGGACTTGATTGAAAGAAACGAGTGAAATTTTTGGGTTATCATTCATTATTCTTGCAGTACATATCTAAGATTATAAAATTGAAGGGCTCCATGCAGCATAATGGTAAGCCACATTTCAAAAATTGTTTGGAAGAGCCGTTTTTCTGGTTAGAAATTTCATAGAGTACTATAGCAACAAGAAAAGTATCTATATCATGATGCTATTTTCTGGAAACCCAGGAAGTGGTAAAGTAACAAATGAGGAACAGTTTGATGTAAATGTCAATTTTTGAAAAAGTGTGGCTTACCATCATGCTGCACGGAGCCCTTCAATTGAAATTGAACAGTTTTGAAAAAGGTTTAGCTACTATTTAAAAATTATTTGTTTTGTTTTTGAATGAAATTTTGTTAATATGTTTGTTGTTTTCTGTTTAGTTTGTTTTTTGATTTTTGTTATATTGTTGCTATATTGTCAGTTACTGTGAACCATTTTGAAACTCTACTGAAATCACGTAAATAGTAAAAATATATTGTCTAAAAAAATTGTTCTTTGAAATTACATTTGTTAGCATGCTTAAGTTAGCTGACTAGATGATTTTTTGAGGTTGTAGGCAGGGTTACAGCAGTGAATCTTGCTGCGCTTCCATGAGATACGACCTCCAGGGTCGTATCTATGTATGTCTCGTCTATGTTGGGTCAGGTTAGGTTGCTGTCACATCCATGATGCGGGTTAGGTTAGATTGCTGTCATGTCCATTTGGGGTGATGTTATTTTAAATGTGTTTATATGCACTAGTATTTTTCTGTTTTTTTTTGTTTCTTGATTTTTTAATATCTATAGGCATATAATAAAGGAACCATTAAAATTCTAAAGTTTGAGATAACCATATAAGTTGACATAAAAGTAGTTAGTAAATTTCTTGATTTCATTGTGCGATGAAATTTTGAAATACCATTAGGATATGTGGCATGGTGGGAAAAAAAATATTGTGAATCACTGATATAGATTGTAACAAAACTGTTGTTGATTCAGGTGTAAGGACGTTTTGTCCCAAGCCAGTTGCAAAAGTTGTGGAAAACGTTGGAGGATGTCCCGTGTTACTTGGATTGATTGCTATGGCTGCCGATGTGGAAGGACTTTACGCAGCCGTGAAAGCGTTGGCTTGTGTTGTTCGAAGCAACATGTCAGCACAGCAGGAAATGGATCGTATTCGTGGATATCAGGTATGGATGCATGGTCCAAACTAGAAGTGTCCAATAATCGTCAGTGGTTAACAAAAATTATAATTTTATCATTGTCAGACGCTTGCTATGCTTCTGAAGAAGAAACGAGCATTGCTAAACAGCCACATACTTCACCTGGCATTTTCGCTCGTTGGCACCGTTGACAGCAGTCGAGAAAACACAGTCATTCCAAACCCTATCGCTTTTCAAGATCTTTTGGGAGATCTGGAGGTAAACAAATTTAATTTGTAAAAATTTGTGTTATTTATAGGTTTTATTATGTGATAATAATTTCAAGAAATGTTTACTATTTTTAACAAAAAAAAAATTATAATGGAATATATTTCTAACCATAGGTGTGGCGTGAAGCACCAACGGAACTACAACGCTCGCTTTATGAACATTTTTATGAGCTAGTGACGGAGTCAAGGTTTGTGTTTTTGTTTAGATTATGAATCACAATTTTGTTTTGAATAATCAATTCAAGAGTACCGTGTGCATATGGATTCTATGATGAAGGAAGTCTGTTTTGAAATGTTCACTTGAATCTAATTGCTATGAGTAATTGGCTGGTAGAGATACATTCTTTCTTGTGTGATGATATCATTCATTTGTTGATAACATCTTGTTTTAAATATAAAAAAAGCACATGAGGTTTAGTGCTGCAGTTGGTGAGAAAACCATTATTGTCCTACAACATGTAGCTCAAACCATTATTTTTAGTTGACTGTAAAAGTAAATTTTACACTGCATGTGGTTTAGCTATGGGGATGATGAAATACAATGTTTTGAAATTCTTTGTGTGTACAAAATGTGCACCAAGGTAATGATCAAACAATTAAGGGGTGTGTTTGTTTTGATTTTTTCTTATTTATATTTGTGTTTTTTTTTTGTTTTTTTTTTTAATTTACAGTGACCAGAAAAATAATCTTAGGATTATGCGGAACTTAGGAATGGTTTCTAAATTGCTCCATGTGCTTAGGGAACCTTCACTGCCTTCATCAATTTCTCAGATAGTGCATAATTTGCTGTCTGTTTTGCTTCATAATACTCCTAATAGTCAAGATCTGCTCAGGTAATTTTCAATACAGTTTTTGTTTCTAAAAAAAAAAGTTTGTAAAACAAAACAGATGAAGTCATTTATTCATTTCGAAAATCTTTCTCATTATGGAACAGGTTTGGGCAGTTTATTGCAGCCACTTTGCCGACATGTGTTGTTAGCGAAAAACAAATCAGTTTGCAAGTGGACAGGAATTATAATTCCGAAGAAGGTATTTGTCAATATACACTATACTTATAGCTAGCGGAGTAAATTTTGTACTGTTGTATTACTGTATTAACTATTTCACTAGAAGATAAGACATCTTAATATACTTACGTTACTGTGAAAGTGTAAATTCACTCATTTAATAACTCACTCAAAATGTTAACTATATAAAATACAAGGTGTTCACCATGAGATGACCACATTTTAATTACATACTGTTTGAAGGTAAATAGGCCTACGTGCATAACCATAACTTAATTGCTATGAAAATAATAATTTCATAAAAAAATATGACTTCTTCAGTGCACCTCCACATGAGTGCTTTTGGTGGCATGTAAAATTGTCTGAAATCTAGACACTCCAAACTCTAGATGATTGTCTAACTCTTGTCATGTGTTCTGCAACATTCCCCCATATGACTTGCGTTTGTTTCTGCATGCCACCACACAGTTTCAGCTATTGCTCAGTTGCCATTTTAGAAAATGACTGACTGCAGTGCCACTGTGGCTCTGACACTCACTACAAAATTCCCACAAACATTTTTGTTAATTTCTGTTTTCGTTTGACATCACATTTGTATAAGCTAATATCAAAATATCTGAATGTTACCATTTTATGGAGGACACCCTGTAGAACTGCTCTAGAACTGTTGATGATAATAAATACAAAGCTTACCTATGGTGAATTTTTTTCTTAGTAAAATTAGATACATCTGATTCATCTAATAATGTGTCAACTCAAAATATTTTATTAAGAAATCGTCTCATCAGTTTACTATATCACATCATGTTTACACACAGGAAATTTAACTATGGGTACGGTTTATAAAATCATTTATTTAATTTTTCTTCCAATTTTGTATTGGTGTAAAAAATTAACTAGTTGGGTTGATACTCATTTCTAGGTTTGCAGAGGAAATAATCCGAGTTCTTGGATTCGACTGGCTAATGCTTTTTGTCCAAGGACATCTTCATCACTCGACCGTCATTCTGGCTTTGAAAATTCTTGCACTATGTTTGAATAATCCAAACTTGCTGCAGCGTTTTCGAGAAGGTGCCTCCAATGGAGGTTGGTTACGAGACACAGAACCTGTTGTTGAAAACCGGATGGGGGTTGTTTTAGGTTTCAATGTTGGCATGGCCAAGACAAAGGCGGGTGGACCTCGAGAGATACACGAAGAGGCTTATCAAGTGCCCGGATTTCAGATGCTTCAGTGGCTGATGCCAAAGCACATTTTGATTCCTGAAGTTTATTTTTATTTGTTGTCTATTTTATTGAATCGACCACTTCGCTGTCTTCCACCTATTGTTCAGGTATTTTGTATTTTGTTGTGCTAAATGAAAACTCTGTATAGTATTTTTTTGTTTATTTAAGTTTGACTTTTTTGTTTTTGTTTTTAGTTTGATCTGGATTCCATATGGACGCACGTTTTTGGTGTCCCGGCTTCACAGTCTGCTTCCGCGGTTGCAAGCAAAATGGAGATTTGTCCAGACATGGTTGTGGTTCTGCTAGCAATGATTAGAACTATGCTTAATCAGGTAAATAAGTTAAAATTTGACCAATAACCTTTCACTGTTATAGAGATAAGTGAAGCTTAATGAATTGACAATGAAGGCTCTTGTTTTTTCTATTGTTTGAGTTCAAGAAACACAAAATTGCTAGCTAAGTAAGAACGCATCTTTTTGAGAGAAAGTTTTACGTCTAACTAGGCTATTACCTGAAAGAGGAGATTCTTGGCGAGTGCTTTATTGCTCAGCCGCATAGTGGCTGGTGTCAAATGTTCATAAACACCCCTCAGGCCCCTCAGAGTGTAAACACAGGGTTAACCTAATTCTCGACTCCCCGTTTACTCTCGACTAGGAGTTTATTTCTTGTTTTTAATGTTAATATAGAATTGTGTAACGAACTTCACTTGCGTACTTTTACCGTTTGGACAATTTATTTACATTGTATTTTTTTTTTTTGTTGCAGTTTTCTGTAGATATAACAACACCGTCGGTCTCTGAATATCCGGTGATTCTCATCCAGTTTCTTTTGTTTCTGTATCACAATACACCCGAATTCATGCCCATTTGCATGTCGGGTGACATTCTTTGCGGTTTGGCTTCCACGCTTTTTCCCTATCCTGTCACGGAAACTGGAAGTGAAACATCGACACCAACAGAAGAAATCAAGGTTGGCAATGCCATTCATTTCTTGCAATTGAATATGTGGTTCGTTGTTATGCTCATGATAAATGATTTTTTATTTTCATTTATTTTTCAAAGTCATGTAGTTTAGATTCTATTGTGTTGGTCAAAACTTCGGATAAACACGAGCAGCTCACGAATCATCCAGCACGTAAATTTGTAATGGACTTTCTTCGCGTCATCATCATGGACAGTTTGTCGATGCCTGTGCCTACCAAATCCCCACCTGTCATTGATTTACTGCTTGAGGTAAAGTCGCTTTAAAATTGTTTCCTTTGTTGTTTTGAATTTTGTTACAGTTGAAATGTATCGACATTAGAGTTTGACCAGAAGTTGTCCATACAAGTTTCCACAGAGTTTAGTTTTTTATGTCATTTCCAATTGTAATAAATATCGCTGAATTGAAAAGTTCCTAAGATCCATTAAGGAAGATCTTACCATTTTCAGTTTTACTACTATAGGGTGGCACAAAAAGTCACATTATCGTTGAATTGTTAATAAGTATTTGATAACTAGTAAATAGCTCGTCAAAAATGATGATTTTTTTTCGTTTTCATTATGCAATTCATTGTTTTAACTCGTGTTGTTTTGCAACATTCGTTAGAGTTATTTATTATTTTAACTGTTAGTGCTTTGCAATATTCGTTACGGTTAGACTTTTGGTTTAGAGCTTTGTTTATTTTAAGTTCAAGCAGCACCATGTTTGAAAATTAAATGTATACCACCTGACAAAGATAGTGGCAGCAAGAATTTCATGTTAATTCAAAAATAATATTTATTTATTAATTGATTCATTGTTGCCTGTACTGTTTAAACATTTAAATTACTCATCACTAATAAAATCAGTGCTGTTTTCCTTTAGCTTCCCAGGCTTTTCACACCCTTCTTAATGACACTGTTCGGTTGTCAAATATTTCATGTCCTTCTTTTGAGTACAATCTACCACCCTTCCAACTTTCAGTTTCGTAGGCCTTACAGTTTTTTTCACATAAATGAACTATACACAACCACTAACAGTAAATTCTCACATATATAATTGTCACACATTCTTTGATGACAATTTTGGGTTGCCAATGGGCTGGTGTACTCTTTTGGGGTGTCATTTAATTGCCTATCAAGTTTCAGCTTCCTATGCTTTCTGGTTTTTGCGTAATGTTTGACAGGACAGAGGGACTCGTATGGATTTTATATTATACTAGATAGATTTAAATTTATTCTGCATTTTTTTAAATATTACTGAATTTTGAAATACTATAAAGGATTCCTAGAATCACTATTACAGGGTAGCTCAAAAGTCACACTACAGTTGAATAGTTAATAATCATTTTTCCATTTAATGATTATTTTAATACTTTTTTTAATATGGTACCGGTACATAATAATAAAATTTACTGAATTACTAAGAAAAAATTTGTCAGGTATCAAGCTAAATTACTATGAAAAATTGTCAAAAAATGGTCAGGTTTTTTTTTTTATGCATCTTTCACAAGATCTTGCATTGTACCTGGTTGCATTGCTGCACAAATTTTAGTGTGTTGTACAAATTGCACTACTTTAGTAGTTTCTTAGTTGTGGATTTTATTATCATAAATATCTCAAGTTTTCTCTGTTAATGAATAAAATTTACAAGTTATTTATTATTCAAACTACAATTGTTACTTTTGTGCCAATGTAATAATATGCAATATGTTGCTTATTTATTACTCTTCAAAATTTTTTAAAATGTGTCTGAAATTTTGTTGTTGTAGGCTATGCCAGTTCATGCCAACCGCTCCCAACAGCGTAACTTCCAAACGGAAATTTTGTCTTCGTTGATGGATCATTTATTAGCAGCAGACATTTTGTTGGGCGAGCAGTCAGCATTACCTATAGCTTCTGGTGGTAGCTATTCGAATATCGCAGGAAATGTTTTCTATCTGGCTGGTCGCATTGTAGATAAATTATGGCAGGGTAAAGTCTGTTTTTTTGTTTTGTTGTTGTTTCGTGAGATGATTGCTAAAAAGAACATCTAATTTCGAACGTCATTTGATTTTTTTTCAGGCATCATTTTGCGAGATTCACACGAAGTATTTGATTTCATCATAAAGCTCATTTCACAAGCTAAACGGAAATGTAAGCATTAAATTTCATTTCTGTCAGCAAAAATGCGACTACATGGTTTTTAAAACTTTTACTTTATTTTCAGCTGTGACGTTTTCACTCGATGCTATTTATCGTTGTTTGAATAGAACAATTTTGTATCAGCTTTCAAGACCAATTGATAGCATTGCAGGTCTGCTTGAGAGATCTTTTTTTGTACCTCTTGTTCAAAATTTCAATCATCTCAATACATAATGTTCTTAATTACAATATTGTTATATCTGTGTTTTAGATCAGACATCAGTGTTAGAAGCTCTTCATAAATTAATGAGCAACAGAGCGCTAATCTTGGGTCCAGGAAATTGCGAACCAGAGTTCATTGGCTGTTTATGTTACTGCTTGTTACAACTCACTGAAGAGATCACTGTTGGGTAAAAAAACTACTTTTGTTGCTATTTTATTTTTTAAGAAAGTTTGTGGTGTTTTTTTTTTTACAATCAAAATTTCACAGTTAAGGAAACTTAAACACACAATAAAATAACTCACAAAGAATACGGGCTTTCGATTTATATGAGGTTTATACAAGATGTCCCAGAATTAACTATGATTTCAATTAAATCTATAAATGCATGGAGTAAAAACATTGGTCATCTACTGACCTCAATTTAACTCTTTAAATATTTTAAATCAAGATAAAATATTGTACACGATAAATTTCCATCACAGTTACCGCAGGGACATCAAATAAAAAATTCTAATAGCATACCCAAAAACATCCTATCACGAGCAATTATTATCCCATCGTGTATATAAAATATTATAATGAACAAATAGAGAAGGCTAGATAGTGGAATCATCCGTCCCTCTCTCAATGAGAGCACTGATAAAGATTTAAAGTGAAGTTTTGAGGCTCCCTCTTTTTCGGTCCTGGTATCTCAAAGTAGGTGCCAAATAACCAGCCTTAGGACATTTTTAAACTCTAACTACCTACCCACCAGTAGCTCAGACGGCAGATAATCTTGTCTCATAAATGAGAGTTTTCTAGTTTGATCTGAGGCTGAAATAAGGATTCATTATTTTTCAGTTGTGATTCAAAACGACGTACTGTTTGGCATGTTAATCCCACCAACAGTCCCAGAACAATGGCAGCTGCTCAAGAAGGTCAAAACTTGCTAGTCACAGCAGCAAAGCGCGTTTGGGAAGAACTATACGTTTGCAAAAAGCCAGTAAGTGTGTTGTTTTATTATTTTTTCAAATCAATAATTTGAAAAAATACAAAAAACAAACAAACACGTCAACTCACAATTTATAATTATAGGCTATTGAAGAAGTGTTCAAGGTCACAATACCTAGTCAAAATAAAACTCCTGATCTGCAAGCTGTACGAGATCACATAAATGAAGCTGCAACGAGAATGTGGCTCGCTTACTTGGAAAGTGAGAAACGATGTAATAATAAAGTGCCATCAGAATTCCATTCACAGTTTCAGTCGGTAAATATAAAGCAATGCCATGGATCTAATGGACTATGCGGAAATTTAACAAATACACATAGTAATGCCAATTGATTGTGTTTATTTAGAAAATCCAGAAGGTCACAGGTGGTTTGTCTCGACTGGCTAGCCGAAAGTCTCGTAAAGAAGAGTCGGTCCGAATACGTTGGGCCAACATATCGTTGCAGGAAGTCAGCATGTGGACGTTCATGCATATAGCGATTGTTCGAGATCTGATGGAGCTTCAATCTAAACAGCTGCAGCAGAGCCATCAACACATGCAGAAGTATTTGTTTGAGGAATGGATTCAAACTGAAAACGAACTGACTCGCGAACGGGGATTGTGGGGCCCCATGGTCAAACTAAGGCTAGATAAATGGATGCTGGATATGACAGAAGGCAAGTTTTAGACATTTATTAAAAATACTAATAAGTAGGCCCGTCTTATGACAAACTGTGTTCAGGAATTAAGGCTGTGAAAGAATGATACAGCTAGCTCTAGAATGATTGGCATTGACCTAAAAACGTATCACTTTAAGTGCTGAATGATTGGTGATTCATGATTGGCTAGTGTCATGCCTCACATCTGATTGGCCAGTTTCATGCCTTGCAGCTGATTGGCCATTGTCATGCCTTGCAGCTGATTGGCCAATGTTATGTCTTGCACCTGATTGGCCAATACAACTGGGGCTTCAACCTCAGTGTAAGCTTTTATAAAGTAGGCCAAGTAGGGTATTGCCACATTGACTGGATTAGAATAAATACTGAACTTACCAAGAGTAGCATTTCTATGAGTTATTCATCCAAAATGTGCTGCCCTACTTACATGATTTTTATAATGCTTTTTAGGGCCATGTCGAATGCGAAAAAAGATGATGAAAAATGAATGGTTTTATATTCATTATCCTTATCGTCCAGAATTGGATAGCAGTGAAAATGTAAAAAAAAAATGTGTATTTTATTGAAATTGTTTACGTCATCGTCAGAACTCAATTCTTTTCTGATTACATTGTTTTTTGTTTCATTTTATTTTTTAGAAAGCACTTAAATACAAAGTTGCGACAAGTTACGACAGCAGGGAACATTACTTACAATATCGATCAATCAATCTTGTCGAAAGGGAGTGCAATATGTATGAAGTGGCTTTGATGGAAGAATTTCCAACAGACAGTGAACCATCAGATGAACCACGTATGCAATTTCTTATATAAACCTTGCTATACATACGGGGTGGGCCAGAAAAAATCTGGTAATCAATTTTCAATGAGTGACTTTTCTCATGAACCGCTTAAGCCAGATGAAAACTAAAACTATTATACGAAAGCTTAATTTGATATCGTTGCAATGATATATAATTCTATGTTATGGCTTCCATAGTTTGGTCGCAATGGGAGCGCGCAAAAAAATACCCTCAAAAAAGTTAAAAGTAAAATGGTTTTACAAGGAGAGTTCGGTGCATAATGGTCAGTGCAAAAGTACAAAATTAGTGCTGAAAGGAAGGTGGGTCAAGTTTGTGATACAAATATCATCCGGCTTTACTGATGCAGATTTACAGACCAAATCCGGAAAAAACGCATTGTTGCAATCACATATCGTAAAGCTCACTTATGACAAAGAAGAGCAAGCACTTAATTTTACAACTTTTTTTTCAGGGTACTTTTTTGTGTGGTCATTGCGACCAAACTATGACAGTCATAGCACAGGATTCTATATCATTGAAAAGATAATGAATTGAGCTTTTATGTAATACAGTTTTTGTTTAGCTTAAGCGCTTTCATGAGAAATCACTTTGAAAATTGGTAAAAGGTTTTTTGGCCCACTCTGTATATTACTCCATTCATATTAGACCTATATTATTTGTTATACATGTCAGTTTTTTTGTGTTTTTAACATCGAGCCAAGCTTACTCTGTGACTTGTAATTTATAGTTGGACAAATCTTTCGTACACCTCTTCTACCTCGTGTCAACAGAATGGTCAGTGAGATTGACGACGATACAGAAACTTTTGACACTGACATAGAAAATGAAGAGGAAGACAAACCTGACAATCAAACATTGTTACGATTGCTCGAAGAAGGAGAGAAAGTAAGAAAACTTAAACAATGTTTGTTCCATTTTCATTGTTTTGGGAGTTTTAAGGAACCCATGCAATAAAGCTAATCGTTTATGTTTAAGTGATGATTTAATTTGGTTGTGATGAGGTATAAATTTTATTTAATCATGTGGTTTTTATTTTCTGTAACTAGATAAATTTTATGTTTCGTTGTGCAAGAATTCAGGGGTTGGATACAAATGAAGGATTACTTCTATTTGGTAAAGAACATTACTATGTTGTCGATGGATTTACGCTGCTGAAGAGTCGTGAAATTAGAGATATTGACTTTCTACTTCCAAAGTGAGTTTTGAATGCTTAGTAAAATTTTGTTATTTTCTTCTCTGTACTGTATGTTGATAATGTGGTAACTTTTTTTCCAGTATGTATGAACCAATCATTCCTAACACAACTTGTCAAATAAAACGAGGACAAAAGAAAATGTAAGTTATTATACATTTTATTTTCTTTATATTAGGTTTACCGGTGAGCGAGTAGAAACATATTGGTGAAAAATACCAATTTCAAAATATGTAGGCCTATATCACTTTCAGTTGTAAGTGTGAGGGTGACACCTGGTGATGATGTATTTATATAGATGCCTTATTCTTAAAAATCAGTTTTTAATACTGTACTTGTTTCATTTACATTGTCACTGAATATTCAATTAGTCACTAGTTTAATTGTCACTAAATAATTAATTTCATTGGCTCAAATAGTGAAATTTTAAATCTTTTTGTGAAATCATGCAGATCTCAATGCGAAACGTTCATTTTCATGGTCCATTCTGCAATACAAAGCGAATTTAGCTCAAATAGTGAAATTTCAAAACTTTTTGTGAAATCATGCAGATCTCTTATTGTGTGTGTTCTGTAAACTAATTTATCTGGAATTTTTATTAGTCAATTTTGATGATTTTGTCTTTTGGTACATCAATAGGTGCAGTAAATTTGCCTACGATGACATTCGTGAAGTTCACAAGAGGCGCTACTTATTACAAGTATTGTGATTTTATTCTGTAACAACCCCAAAGAATTTGAATCTGAACATTTGTTTAATAATTGGTAAACAATTTTTTTGCAGCCAATTGCATTGGAGGTGTTTTCTGCTGATGGTCGAAATTTTTTGCTTGTCTTTCCACGTGAAATGAGAAAGAAAGTTTACCAAAGGTTGTAGAAATGTTGCCGATATGTGAACTTGTGATATATCGCATATTGAATCATTTGTACGATATGTGCCGATTTGTTTTGTAGGTTTTTATCAGTGGCTACTGCGATCAATGATAATGCACAGCAGTCTGTTGCTGGACAGAAGCGTACAGCAAATGTTGAGCAAGGGTACATTTTTTATAGGAAATTTTTATTGAATATCCTGTTATATTTGTGTAATATGACATATATTTTATTTTTTGTGTTTAGTGCTGGCATTTTAAGCAACCTGATTGGTGAAACGTCTGTAACTCAACGATGGGTTGTAAGTAGTTGTTCGGTATTCTAAAATGTTCAGTATTTTAGAATGATGAAGCGATGCATGAAATTAGCATTTACACAGTTGGATCGTCTTGAACCATACCGAACTACATCAAAAAAACTTTAATTTTGAGAAAATTATTTCACATGTCATTTGTCCATAAGGTTGCATGCTATTCCGATTTGTTCATGGTGTTGTGTAACTAATTAATCTAGTGATATAATTTTTAGTTTATGCTTAGTTTAGTGGCTTCATTTCATGCCACTAACTCAAAAACTGTAAAAGTAAGTGAGTTAGTTCACTATGGTTTAAGACAATCCAGTTGTGTGTTAAGCAATAATTTAGATTTAAATTTATGCCTAAGTTTGTTTTTGGAGAAAATATTAACTGAAGCTCACCTTAACTAACTTAGATAGTTGTATACAGAAGTTCTTCCATACTTTGCCAAAAAAGGCAAGGCATTTTTTTTAGACTGCCTGGATTCTATACAATGCCGACATGCATACAGAATTTATTGAAGAGTTAGATATTTTCTCCCTTAAGTGTGTACTTTTCTCAACGCGTTAAGTTATTCCACTACAACTGAGGTTTAGGTTGTTAGCATAATGTTGACGTAAATTTTGTCTCGTAACATGATTTTGAATTTTTTTTTTTTCAGATTGATTTTTTTTGATACGATTTGTTTCATTCTATACTTTAGAGAGGAGAAATTAATAATTTCCAGTACTTAATGCACTTGAACACACTTGCTGGACGTTCCTATAATGACTTAATGCAGTACCCTGTGTTCCCCTGGATTCTTGCAAGTTATGATGTTGAAGTAAGTACATTATTTTAATAAATATAATTAGACTTTTTTGTACTCTTCATATTAGCTTCACTTGTGAGTTTGTGAGCTGGCAATAGGACGTATACAGTCGTTGGAGAATATAGTGTATGGTCCAATGTACAAAAAATATGCATAAAACGAGAACCACATAAGTCATTTGTATAATAAGAAAACCTCGTAGTCCAATGTGCATAGTCAAATATATAACTAAATCGAAAATTACAGAAATCAAAAATGGAATTATTCAACTTGCATAACTCAAATATCGAAAATTATTTAACGATCGTATCAATTTAAATTTGCATAAATTGGAACTTGCAAAAACAAAAAGTGGAATTGCTGAAAACATGCATAAATTGAGTACCATTACTCAGATTGCATCAATTTTAATTTGCATATATTGAAACAGAAATCAAAAGTGGATTATGTTTGTATTGTGTATGTACATATGTACAGTATATCTGTATATGACAGTAGAGTATATAACGAGTATGGTTAGAAATTATTTTCAATGTACTTGTTTCTAAAACCATATATCGTCGCTGTAACTGCAAAACCACTTAACTGCACTTTTTTCGGAGATTATAAATTCTGATGATGTTGGTAGAATAGTTGCACATTCACTCACCAGATATTGTTTGTAGATATTGAATTTGTTTTTTGTCAGTTACGTGGTTTTGCAGTTACAGCAATGATATATTCATGTTTTTAATGGTTTTTTTTTTGTTTTTTTTTGCCATTTAAGGAATTGGACTTGTATGATCCTGCGACATTTCGAGATTTTAGTAAACCAATGGGTGCTCAATCACCTGAACGTTTGAAACAGTTTCAGAAACGCTATCGAGAGTGGGATGATCCGCACGGTAAATATAACTACTCTACTTGGTTTGAAGTTTTTCCAAATGCATGTCTTGTGTTTTCTATAATATTTGTTTTTCAGGCGAAACACCACCTTATCATTATGGAACTCACTATTCATCAGCGATGATAGTTGCGTCGTATTTGGTTCGAATGGAACCATTCACGCAACATTTTTTGAAACTACAAGTCAGTTAATTTTTATTTAAAGTACTTGAATGTCTAAAGAAGAAATGATTGTGAGGTTTTAATTCTGTTATTTAAAGGGTGGACATTTCGACTTGGCTGACAGAATGTTTCACAGTGTTAAAGAGGCTTGGTTGTCAGCATCCAAACACAACATGGCGGATGTCAAAGAATTAATTCCAGAATTTTTTTACTTAAGTGAAATGTTTGTGAATTCCAATAACTTCGATTTAGGTACCTTTTTTTTTTAATTTTATAATGATTATTATTTCCTAGCTTTCAAATCCAATACAATTATTTGTTAAGTGGATACAGAGTGTTCTTCTTGAACGGTCTAAGACAAATTTTAATCACAGATGCTGCACATCAAAACAAAGCAAAAATTCTTTATAAACATTGGTCACGAATTGCATGCTACAGTGATTATGACACACATAAACCTATGAAATTATGTGACTTCATATCAATTGTGACCTGTGTTATCTTGGACGGGAAGCATTTTTCGACTAACTTTTTGCTTTGTTTTAATGTGTGGTTAATATTTGACTAGACCTTTCAAGAACACTTCGTATAGTATTTAAAATTTAGTGATTTGTTACATAAAAAGATGTATTTTTGCCTTAGGTTGTAAACAGAATGGAATTCAACTTGGTGATGTCATTCTTCCTCACTGGGCTAAAGGAGATCCCCGAGAATTCATTCGTGTTCACAGATTGGTACGTTTTTTATTGTTTGAGGATATATAAGTTTTGCAGTTTTGTTATTGATGTGAATTATTTAAAATCGGAAATTAAAAGGCATTAGAGTGTGACTACGTGTCCGCTCATTTGCACGAATGGATAGATCTGATCTTTGGCTACAAACAACAAGGACAGGCAGCTTTGGAAGCTGTGAACGTCTTTCATCATCTTTTCTACGAGGGAAACGTTGACATTTACAACATTGATGATCCATTAAAGAAAAATGCTACAATTGGATTCATCAACAATTTTGGTCAAATCCCGAAACAAGTAAGCTTCGATCTATGAATTGATTTATTCGAATGTGAAGCACAAAATGCTGATTTATGTGTTTGTGAAAACTGAAACTTTATTTTTCTTATTCAGCTGTTTAAGAAACCTCATCCTGCAAAGAAACTTAATCAGAGGATAGGAGTCATAGATACAAATTCCATTCCATTTGGACTGAATTACAGTCCAGATAAACTGTTTTTCCACAACTTGGATAATTTGAAGCCAACCATGCAACCCATCAAAGGTGATTTTATTTTTTTTTATACGCTTTATATTAACTTCACGTGTGACGTTGTGACTTGTAAGTTTGTAACTTTGTGAGTGAGCTGAGAAATAAACATGTACTGTCATTTACAGACATTTTTGATAATATACTGTATAGTCCAATGAACTAAAAGTGTGTAAAGTGAGAATTGCATAAATCGTAAACCACCCAAGTGTAATATAACAAAAATTGCGCAAATTGAAAATAATCAAATATCAAATTACTCAAAGATCGCATGAATCTAAATTTGCATAAAGCGAAACTATAGCCAATATAAAGTGTACTCTTAAAAAGCATTTTTAATGTACTTGTTTATTTTATATTGAAGGGATAAATTTGTGTTGATCAGCTAAACCTAATCAGATGACGTTTTTTTAAACATTGTAGAACTGAAAGGGCCAGTAGGACAGATAATATCCAACGAAAAAACAGTAATGGCTGTTGAACAGAACAAAGTTCTGATTCCTAAATCCGGCACTCGATACGTTGCATGGGGCTTCGGAGATCATTCGCTCAGAATTGGAAACTACCAATCCGACAAGGTAACCCAAATAATGCTTTTATTTAAATGCATAAAGTATTTTTTATTATAGAAAATTAATTTCTGTAAACTTTCCATAGGCATCATTTGTTTGTGAACTTTCACAATGTGGTGAAATCATGTGCTGCACATGCCCCAACTCAAAATTAGTGATTACTGGCGGAACCAGTTCTGTAAGAGAATCGTTTCGTTTCTTTGGTATGATTAACAACTGTTGTTGTTGTTTACAATTAAGATGAGTATTATTGTTTTTCATTATGCTTAGGTAATAAATGTTTGGGAAATCGGAAAAAAGCAATTGATACTGAGGCAAAACTTGTATGGACACACGGAAGCTGTGACATGTCTCGCATCGTCACCTGCATATAATCTCATCGTGTCTGGATCAAGGGACCATACCAGTATTATCTGGGACATGAGTCGATTGATTTTTGTGAAGCAGTTAACTAGTCATGCCGCTCCAATTGCTGCCGTGGCTATCAACGAACTGACCGTAAGTACTTGTTGCTGTGCTATTCCCAGTCCTTAGAAATTATACATGACCTTGTTAGTTTTTCATAATTGAAAACGGTGAAAAAATTCAGATGGTGAAATGATAATACAAGGTGTTCACACCATAAAATATAAACATTTTTTTTCACATACGGCTTGAAGGTAAAGACGTACAAACATAACCATTACTTAATATAGTTGTCTAGATCTGTCATAGACGGAAGTAGCTCACTGACGGAAGTAGCTCATGTCATCAACGCTCGACACCGATTCGAGCCGAATTTGGGTTTACAATTTACATTAATTCTGTTGCCAAGATAAAAATTTGAAGACATGTTGTAAAGAAACATTGTTGTGTCATCGAGTCTCGAAAAAGGAGATTTACATCAAAAAGTCTGCGATTGCTTTGTGAGAGCACTAAATCACCAGC
>JAQIWH010004347.1:0-17256 GCA_034695005.1 Cryptops parisi | reverse complement strand
ACCATGGTTACCAAAGGCAACCAAAAAGCAAGGTCAAAATATTTAAATAGGAAGATGCATTATGTCAAAGGCATAATTGACAGAGAAAACGTTCGTGTGGAACAAGTTGCAACGAACGAAATGTTAGCAGATTTTCTCACCAAAGCTCTACCGAAGAAATTACTAACACAAGCCACAGGACAGATATTCAAATAATAGGTGTCATGTGTGTCATGGGGTGCAAAAACTCTGAAAAGTACGAGGGAGAAATTCATGCGATGATAACTTACAATAATTGTAAAAAACGTGGGTTGACGGACATACGTAACAAATATTCAAGGTTTAAAAAAATAAAATAAAAAAGTTGCGTGAATAGCTAGAGAAAAATATTAACAGCTAAAATAAACGAAGCATGTAATTTGATAATACGAATGATGCACGTAGATCGTAATTGAAAAAGAAAGTTGATTATATAAAAATAGTTTCCTAGATATGGATGGGCATTGTTAAAGAAAGGAAGGAGAGAACATCGTGTGGCTAACGATAATCGAGAATAACTTGATAAGGCTAACAGGCCTAACGTAGAATTGTGATTGTGCTTCTCCAAGCCAAACAAGGAAGAAGAGACATTATTTATGTGTATGAACTAACTTTGTGTTATTGGAATCACCATCCACTATATTATTGTTTAGAAACTCTTGTTTAATTTCTTGACTCTATTGCATCATTGAACGAGTTGAAACAACGGCCGGTTTTGTGTCGAGTAAATCATTTCGTACAAAGTCGGTAATGGGACAGCGGTGGAACCACACCCATCAGATCATAGTGAACGTGAAGTCTCACAATTATGACAACCGACATTACGAAAACCTACGATATGCTATCACGTTGTAGTATCCCGAAAAACCTAATATTATTACGCCTTTTAGATCAAAGCCTAGCTTTGCTATCTAGTTATTTAAACGACTGCAGCTTCCAAATGGGTAGTACAGCCGATACTAAAATTAAGTCCATGAATCGGTGACCCAGGGATCGAGAATGGCTTTGGTGCTGTATGCCGTTGTTTCAAACGCCATTTTTGATCTCGACTTACATGCAACTCTTTACACCTATGTCGATGACAATTATCTCGTCATCTGTTATCCTAAATATGAAAGACATGTGGCGACATTTTTGCTTCGAAAAAATAAAATGGCTTTAAACAAATGGTTTTCGGATAATAAGTTGAAATTGAACCCCATTAAGACTCAAACAATATGTTTACAACACCTAAAATCACAAGGACAAAAGTCTACAACCAAGTATTTTAGGTGTCTAATAACTGTTAATATTTTAGGTGTTGTTTTTAATTTTTTGTTAAACTTTGAATTTATGATTGAAAAAATTATCACTAAGCTGAACAAAAACCAATTCTTAATCAAGCAAAAACGTAAAAATTCTTAAAGACTAAAAGCAGTATTATCAAAAAAAAGAGAATTTTAATACTGTCAAAAATCATCCCAGTGATTACCTATGGTATCTTAATTTGGGGAAATGCAACACAATTCCTTCTGCTTCGCCTAAATGTGGCTTTTAATAATATCTTGAGAAACTTGTTTGGGTGGTCAAGATATGTGTCCGTATCATTTAAATGCAAAAAAATGCGAATTTTGACAATTGACAAAATGATAAAGTATCATAGGTTAAAAGAGGTTTTCCGTTTCTTCACTGATAAAAATCACCTTACTCTCAGTTAGGGATGTCATTACCGGTATTACCGTTACCGGTTTTACCGATAACCGAGGGAAAAATGCCTTCGGTAATTACCGGTAACTTGGTAAATATTCACCGGTAATTTTGTATTAAAAATTCGTTAACTAATTTTGAATTATTGAACGTTTGAATTATTTGATTGTTTATTTTCAAACCCAAATGATCACAAATGATATTCACTGTGAGAATCCCGGAGATGTTGTCATTGTTAAAGACAATGAAGACCAAGAACTATTCCAGAAACAAAATAGAAAAGATGAAAGAAGAGTTTAATTTAATGATCAAATGAGCACAATTTACGAATTCTAAACGACCAAGCCAACGTTTAACCAGCGTCTTTCAAATCAATGATTGAATCAGAATTAATGTTATTTAGTGAAAAAAACTAATAGAGGAAATATTTAGATGCTATTTACTAAGCATTGCTGACAATTTCTCCAAAAAGCGTAGAGTTTGAAAGAGCCTATTTCTGCTGCAGGACTCTTTCACACTAAAATATGATCCCGCTTAAACGACAGTATATTGGACGATCTATGTTTTTGCGTGCATATATTTTTGTAACACAAAAGATAATTAAGTAAAATGTTAAAACAAAATCCCAGACAATTTGTGATTTTTAAAGTACTATAGTTATAGATAGACTGCAGTTATGTAGCAAGTATAAAATGTTTTGTAACATTCTATAATATGTTAACATGAATTGTATTTGGTTAAAGGCTGCCTGACAGGCCATTTAGTGACAAAGCATGGGCAACTGGAACAATTTGTTGACAACTATGACGTCAGCGTTTTGCCCATTTAATGAAAACTGTTTGACAATAATCTGATGTCACAGTTCTCCACAAGTTGCTCGAATGACTTTCCACCAAAAATGACATTGTCAGGTGGCCTTTATTAGATCCTTGATCTTTTGATTGAGAGTTTTATTTCCTCATATCATCTAGTTGGTTTTTTTTTTCATTGTAATGATGTTTAATCATTGTTTAACTAATATTTATTTTATTTAAGTTCTGTATTTTATTTCTGTAATTTCTGTGATTCTCGAATTCAAATTTCTACTTCTTAAATTTATTTATTTTCCTTTTACCGGTAGGCCTAATTACCGGTAATACCCGTAATGGCCCAAATAATTTACCGTTACCGGTAAATGCGATTTGGTATTTTTTTTTGACAACCCTACTCTGAGTTCTTTCACTGCTTAACTTATACACGAACAACCAGCATCTTTAAATTTAAGACATCTGATTTCTTAAATTTTACGGAAAACATTATTTCACGACAGACTCCTTAGACAACTGGAACTTGCTTTTTTTATTCTAGTCGTCGTTGTGTTGCTCTTAATCATGAAAACAAAATTGAAAAAAATTATTCTATTATTGATAAAAAACTTATACGCTATGTCAATTTTTCCTAACATTTAAGTTCCACGTTTTGTTATTTTGTCCACGTACGTTTTTGTTTGTTTAATTTTATTATGTTGTCATAAACCTTTTGTGCTTGTTGTTGTAATATTTATTTTTGGTCCCTGGGACCATTTAATAATAATATAAATAATAGAGAACTTTCATGCTTCAAGTATAGCTGTCATGTAATGCAGGGTAGTGATGTATATTCACTTTTTATCCTACAAAATTTAAGTTTAAATGTCATTAAATACAAAGATTAAAAACAAACAGTAAAGTAAACACATTTTTATAGTATTTATTTGTTTATATTTATGCAACATTTATGTTTTTATAAATAAAACATGTTTTAATTTAACACATATTCAGGGCAAACCTTTTGTAAACAAGGAATAATTAGCTCATTCCAGAAATTTTTCGGCGTTATAAACAATTGAGAAAGTTAAAAAAGAATCTTAAATTTAAAAAAAAAATACTTGAAAGCAAGTGCAGTGAAAAATGTTTAATTATAAAGTATAATGTATGTTTGGGGACATAAAATAAACACTTTTAAATACCATACATAATTATCATTTTCACCATTAAACAAAAATTGTTTTTTATTTACTAACCCGCGGCATAATATGAACTTTAAAAGTTTTTGAAAAAAGTCAAAATTAACAAAGCTTGTAGGCCACGTACATAAAAGTTGAATATAAATAAAAAAGGACAAACAAAAATGATAAAATCAAAACAACACCAACATTAGCTATACATTACAAAAAGAAGCAAAAATGTTCAGGTAAACCCTGTTTTGAGCTCCCGGAATCGCGGATTAACTTTTACAAGGTTTTTATGAATTACATATTTTTAGACGTATGAGTTCTGAGATTGTTTCTAAGCGTTGAGCCAAATTTTAATTTCAAGTCGAGTCCCCCGCGTAACCACCAACGCTAGTTGGTAGTTGAAAAAAAATGTTTAACTGCAAGTTACTTAAACCACAAAAAACAACGTGAAACCTCAACCACTTTCATCAAACACAAGTCCTCTCTTAAACTTGCAAATGACTTCTCCTCCACAAACAACGCGTTTATTTCTTACAACTACTATTGATCCTTTCTAACAGCACCGTAGTTGGTCCCACAGCAACCCTTATGGTCCTTGTGGACTTTATTCTTTCTAGCCTCTGCTTTCTAGCCTCTTAGCCATCTTCTAGCACGAAAACTTCATTTTATATTAAGCTGAGTTGTTTCACTGGACCTGTTACAGTGTCCACCATAAAAAAATTATGTATTCTAGCTTAAAATTCTGCCAAACTCTATAAACACAAGTTTCACTACTAGTAGTCTCGATTTATGCGTTTCTTTGTTTATGAGTTTTTTCATAGATAATTACGTTAATATACAACGTAACAAATCTTGTCAGATATCTCGTTAAAAGATGTAATGTTCAATTTAGTGCATAGTGTAAATTTCTTGTATATGTGACAAATATCTTTTTTTTTTCAAATTTTGCGTCTCATAAAGACAAAGAATTACAAAGCAAACCGTAGTTCATTTTAAAAATGTATACAATAATTAAAACATTTTAAATATATGATGAGATAAATGATCTCAAAAATCCGTTATATGAAAGAGATAATTTTACTGTTATTGAACTTTGTATGGGGGCTGTGGAGTATGAGTGACAACAGTTCATTGAAATTTCGGAAACTTCATTATATGCAATTTTCAATTTATGCAAGGTTTGCGCCGACCTGACGCATAAATCGAAAACTTCAGGTATTTATAGCAACAACAATAAGAATAAATTTTATGTAATTTAACATACTCGGAAATTAAATTTAAACAGTTGAAGCGCAATGTTCGACAAAATAGCATAACTCAAGCACTTGTCCCATAGTGATCATAATAACTGAATTTCAGTGTATACGTTTTCAATGTTTCAAAATCTAACATTCCAAATACTTCCTTGACATTTTCAAATCTATTCAGGGTACTAATTGGTACCATAAATTTTGTCAATTAATAATAAAAATAATACAAATAATAGTAATACTTGTTAAATAGTAATTTTCTTGAATTACTTCTCAGTTTTCAAATGATCTTCTGGAACCATCTTCAAAGAAGTAAGACCACTCTTACAATTTGATTCCACCGAACAACCCAAACCCAAATCTTTTAATAAACAAGAAAACTAACAAAACAATTTCGCTACGTTATTATATTTCTTTTTTTTCTCTGTAAAACAGTGTTGGACATTCTATATAGGATGATGATGGGAAAAACCAATAGTTGCAAGGGCTCCAACTAGGACCAAGAGTCAATGGTAGAGTGTGCCAAGTGCAGCAGGACACAATGTTCGTATGAGATTTACGCTTGGCCTCTCATCAGGGCAGCTGAAAGGTCATGACCTTCACATCAGAATCCAATGGAGTGAGAAAAAAAAATTTTAAGCCTTCGAATGAAACGAACACCTCCTGTTGCCCAGTGTTTATCCGCGCGAATTTTACGTGAAAAAGAGATTGCTTCGTTATTTCTCGTTGACCACCTTTTCCTTTTTGCACCCGAATTGGAAAATTTCGGAATTCCTAAACACTCTTTTCTTGGGGGGAAGAGGGCAGATAACAGAAAAATGTGTTCAACGCAACATACAAAATTAGTTTTAAAGTAGTGTGGATTCTTAAACTTCGTGTATTACACATAATCTCCTATATAAAACTGTAATTTTCCAGCGCTCTGCGTGTGTGTGAGTATTGTTCACGTTGCAAGCAACATAAGTTATAACAATGTAAAGTTAAAAACAATCGACAGTTTCCCGTCATTGTTGGCGAAATTACATTTGAAGGTCATAACTCTTCACAGCGCTGTCATGAATCATCGCTTCAACCCAGCCCATAACCTAAGACGAATTCTCTATACCGGATGTTTATAAAGTCCTTGTGCAACTTCAAACTTAAATAACTTTTGATCAAGAGATGATAAATAAACTATTTAAAGTGCATTAAAAATCTGATTTTATTAAATTAAAATTAAAATTTGGAATAAAGCAAATACTATAGAATTAATATTTCACATAGCCGCCGTCTTTTTCGACGCATCGTGCGAATTGCTTTCTCATTTGAGAAAGCAAACTGCAATTGAAACATGTTTACAATGTTCCAATTGCAGTTCGCTAATTTTTCGAATGGCAAGCTCGACTCTGCCCTTCAAATAGACTCTGTCATTTTTAAAATTCCAACCCAAAGATAAATTTTGAAAAAACGAACTTTTTAATGCACTTTAAAAAGTTCATTTATCATCTCTTGATCAAAAGTTTGAAGTTGCACAAGGACTTTATAAACACCCGGTATTGGTGGTTTTAAATTCGAAACATGATGTTTCAATAGATTCGAAATATGTTAGTTTCGAAATGTTTGTCAAATTTGGCGTCTGTTAATTCGCTATTCGGATTTTCCAACTTTCCTTAGCAGTTAAGTAAGCTTGGTTCGGTAAAATTAATTGGGTAAATGTTTCTATTGAAAAAAATCACACAAAATAACTCTCCATATCAGTGCAAAAAATGGTGGAATAAAAATATAAAAAAAAAGCGTTTTAGAAAAGAATACGGCTTATAAAAAATGGATTTTTCTTCCCAATTCTATAAATTTTAACAACAAAACAAATTCAAAGAAGAAATACAAACAACTTACAAAAGTTGCCAAAAAGATTTTGTAATAAATATCAACTCTCCCATACAATTGTGGCAACTTGTCAAAAACACTTACATTCAAACCAAACGCCTCCTGGAGCCTTGTAATTACAAGTCCTTCTTGGATTGGAGTAATAATCCCAACAACTTACCTACAACACACCTTTCCTGTCCTATTGATCTGCACTCGTTTGAAAACAAGGCTGATATGATTAATCTGACTGTAGAGTGTCTTCTTAAAACAGTTAAAAACATGAAAGACACAAAACATTATCCAAGAAAATACACCACTAAAGATGCAATCCTAAAATCCCATCACAGCATAGTACATTACACCATAAAACTTATACAGTCTAATTATACGACCTCCCATTATCCAAATAAGTAGAAAATAGCATTTATATTCCCCAAATTTAAATCAGGACCCATCAATCCGATATCCTCTTTTAGACCAATTGCCACTCTTCCGTTCATAGCCAAACTTGCAGATAGATATCTTTTTCGTGAACTATATGATTTAATAGAAAAAACGACACCCTTAAATGCTTATGGTGTATCTAAGAACAAACCAGCTCAATTTTTTCTGTTAAAACTTTATGAAATTATTGTAAAACAGGAAACCACGTTATGTTGTCGGTTATTGACATTTCAAAATGTGTGCCTATGACTCAGTATCCAGGAACATTGTATTAGAAAATCTTAAAGAAATGGGCCTACCATTACAATTTACAATGCTTATATTTACTTTACGATTATCTTGGAAATAGGTTTTTTCAAATAAGTTCAGATTCTAACACCAAGATAACATCATTAAATGGTGTAATCCAAGGAACTCCGTCTGCGACTGCCTCATATGCATCTGCAACTAATTTTGTCTTTAATCTACCATTAAATTCAATATTGTATTTTTACGTGAATAATAATTTTCTAATCTTTCCATTCCCACGCTTTGAGAGACATATAGCAGATACTGACATCAACAACATTACAACTTTCTTTGGCAAACGTAATTTAAAACTGAACATTCTAAAAACCCAGACCATTATGATCCCATCTAAAAATGAATCTGCAAGTGTTTTAATACTTGGCTTGATAATCGATAATAATCTCAATTTTGGAGCACATATTGGCCAATTAATAAAAAAACTTCATAAAATAATATTTATCGTAAAAAAACTAAAAAATTTATTAACAAATAAAGGAAAAGTTCAATTTTTCAAAACTAAAATTATTCTTACAATAACGTACTCCATAATCATATGGAGTAATACTTCAAAATTTAGGATTTCAAGGCTAACTGTTGTCAATAATATTCTCATTTGTTTACTCTTTAACTACTCTAAATATACATCTATATTACATAAAATAAAAATACTAAAAATACTGACCATCCCCCAATTAATAGACTATCATAAATTAAAGGAAATTCCAAGAATTATAAATAATCCAAATCATCCTTTACATTGGCACAAAAAAGAATTCAACACTAGCACACAACTGAGAGATACTACTTCACATAAATTACATCACAGCGCAGACACCAACTTACAGTTATTAGCTACTTTTCCTTATAATACATATAGATTATAGAATACACTGCCCATTAAAATTAGGAAATTGTGCACTTTTCAACAACAGATTAACTCGAAACTGTTTGCTAAAACTAATAAAAAAATTTGCAAACATGTTCTGTGAAAGTAATGACTAATATTTTGTTATTGAATTTTATCAGCTTGTTAGTTTTGTTATAAGTTTATTTTAATTATTGTTATTATATAACCTTTTGTTACCCTTCGGTTTTTGTGACCGTTTTATGAAAAAATTAAAAAAAAATAATAAAAATAATGTTTGATTAGGTAAAACAATGTTTATGTAGCTAGTGCTGCCAACAGACAAACTTACTACCTACCTAAAACAAACACATCAATTCGATATTGGTCACGTATTACACATCAATTAACGTTTTGCGAAATACTTTTTACCATTTATTCAAAACTATGAACTGGATCATGCAACGTTATTCTTAGCAAGCCACCAATTGCATAATTAAACAAAAAAACACTTTCCCGTCATTTTTGACAGGCTTTTATTTGCTAGCGTATATACGTTTTTACTTATAACAATGCTAAATTTTCTCTTAACAATACTTGAAACCACACATATGGATGTCATTGTCAGCAACATTCTACTACCAGAAAAACGTCAGTCGATTCTGACTATATGCGTTTTTGCCTACAACTTTTTAAATATGACTTGATACCTACGACGCATTGTTTAAAATGTAAAAATGCTATTTTTTAAAAATTAATTTTAAAGTCAATGAATATAGCACTATTTGAAAAACCTTTTTCCCCTCAAAATGTTATTATATTTATAACTCAGATGTTTTATTATATTGGCTTTTCAAGTATAAAATTGGTAAGCCTTGGCTGCGACACCCGGTATAGTGTAATATCTAAAACAAGTTGAAACGGTAATGCTTTGGTGTCAATAAAATGCTGGAATGCTTTGGTGTCAATTACCTCTAAATGTAAATTTATGAAAATTTTGTCTGTGACAAACTTTGTCAAATATTATCGTTTAAAAGACGTTCTTCGAATGTTAAATGAAAATGGGCATCCATTACATTATTATTTTAAATTTTTCGATTGCCAAAGCTTTCTAGACATTCAACAGCTTACAAGTTCAATGTACCTTATTTGTTGTCAACAAGTATCAAACGCCGTTTCCCATATGTTGCATTGGATTTGTGGAATATGTTACCATATCGTTTAAGAAAGCTGGCTTTGTGTCCCATTACATGTACTTTTATTCAACATTATTTAGATGTAGATAGGCGTTTGCGCCGATATATTGTTTTTTCATAGGCTTTTCATGGTTTTCCTGTTTTCCCTTCCCATATATGATTCCTTGGATCGTATGTTTCAAAATAAATAAATAAATAAATAAAAAATAAATAAAAACAAAGTGATAATATTTAATTTTTCTTACCTTAAAGTCCTAAACCGATTAGTAACAAAATCTTACAAAAATTTCCGTTAAAATAGTTAAAAAATAACCTAAAACCAACACCGAACTGTTATATAATGTTTATAAAAAAATATTTCACTAACATGTGATTTGAACAAAAAAATATACGTTTAAAACATATTAATAATCTAAAACTGATTTCACTCATTTCATTCGTCAAAATTCAAAATTATTTTTTTTACTTCTTTCATCAATTTCAATTTCACATTTTTATATTTTTATCCTCAAGCTTAGATGATTTCATCCGTTTCTCAAATCCCGACAGTTATCCTAAATATAAAAAAACGAACAAAATATAAAAAAAAAACATCTTCTAAATTTTCAACCAGTCTTTTCACTGGCACTGTTCTTTGATAATGATTCGGAAATCTTTTCAACGTTTCCACTCGGTTGATTTTTCCTTTGCCTTTTAACCTCCTTTTTCACCCTATCAACCCTCGTCGTCTGCGACTTTTCAAACTCCTTTTTGGAGCGTAAATCTGATTAAAATCCCAGTTTCTCTTTCACTTCTCCAACGAAACCTCCAGCTGACATTTTCCAGGCATCTGTGTTGACAATTTATTGATCCGTTAGAGTTGACGCACACCACCGAACACACCAATTTATCAGGTGCAATACACACACAACGACAACAATCTATCCAACATAAAAAAATAACCAAACAAAAAAGAACAATTCCTATAACCTGATCACTGTAATCTTATTCTTGATAGCTTATCTAATGTCAATTATCTCCAAATCCAATCTCATTATTTCTCACGTTTGCCATTTTTTTTGAAACGTGGTCAACATTTTTTAATATTTTCATTCATAAAGAAATAAGCTGATTTTTAAAACTGATATGATAACAGAATACGTACAGGTGATGGGAACAAGCAGATGACAATTAAAAGCTAAATGGTCATGAGTGGAAACGTCTGTTTCCAAGCAATTAGAACGTTGATAATGAATACTAACTTTTAAGCGAGTTCAATTGGCTGTATATTTTAATGGGTCTCATTGGATTTCAAATCAAAGCAAATCCAGTTCATATCACTAAACATGAGAGTAAGCTTTTTGACATTAAAATATTAAAGTATACTGTGTACACGAAAAATGTATACGAGAAATCTCCGATTTGTGCGGTGTCTATTATGCGATCATTTTACAGCTTCCCAGCATATAACGCCGCGCAATGCTACAGCTTATGTTAAAACTTTCTAACATAACACAGCGCTAAGCTACATTTTTTTCAAGCTTCCCTGCCTGACACAGAGCTAAGCTACAGCTTTTTCAAGCTTTCCAGCATAACACAGTACAAATACTGTAGCTACAGTGGACTGGATGGAGTATGTCATCGCAAAAATCGAGATTTGAGTATGCGAATCTTAAGATTTGTTTTGTATACTTTTATATACAATATATACATACGTTATATTACAAGTAATTATAATCCAACCTTGTAATCTTATCTTAAAAATGTAAATTGTAAAATAAAGAGTTTGCTGGAATAACGTCGTAACTCCAAAAATGTAGTTTTAAAAAATAGAAAAACTTCTGGCACCTTTAAATTTAAAATTAAAAAATTCTTTTCAACAATATAGTTATAGAAGAAAAATGAACAAGTTTTACAAAAAAAAAAAAAAAAAAACAACTGTTAACTTCAATTGACAGGCCTCAAGTTACAGGATCCTTTAAAAATGCAATTACCCCGTCATTTCAAATATCGTGCTAATTTATAAATGCAATTACGCCGTTTTTCCAAAAATCTGTATCTTTTCCATTGTGTTAGAAGGGAAAAAAGCGAATAAAACGACCAAGAAGCGAAGCGACAAAAAAAAAAGAACTCACAAGAAAGTTCAGATTTACAATAGTCGTGTTTCACATTCTTGCTCCAAAAAGTCCGGAAGTGAAAATTACATACAACCCAATGTTTTAATGTTATAAACTAGTCCAAAACGATTCAATATATGCATTTTAAGGAATGACGACGTAAGTGGATTTATCTTTTTTTTCCACCTAACTCCTTAATTACATGTTGCCTATATGTAAGTGGTGCAATATGTAATGTGCTACGTATCACTATCACATAAAAGATATTGAACAATAATAAATACACAAACAATCTTGCCTAAACATTAAAGTTTAAAAAAAAATACCTAAATTTTACAAATGAACTTTCTTTAGTGCTCAAACAGTAATGAAAAGTAAATGTCCATCCAGCTATTTTCCGCTTTCATTTCCATAATTATCGCTAATAAAACACCTTCCATTGCGATAACGATGGCGACAGAAAAATGAAAGTTAACGCTTAACCTTGTCTTTTCCTCTTTTATTAAAACAGCACACAGCCAAATTATTACGATTTCACGAAACTAATTTGCGGAATTATTACCAAAGACAAGAGAACGCGACCGCATTAGACACCCTGCAAATTATCTTAAATATACTAATGAGCTTAATGAGAATAATAAATTCAGCTAGTTTTGAAACAGCACAAAACTTCTTGCCAGTCAATTTATATAAAACTACAATTTGTTTTGTAGTTGGTTGTTTTTTAATAAATCATCTTTTTAATCTTTTTTCTTTATATTTTTAAAATAAATTTTTCAAATATATTATTTATTATTAAATAAAATAAATTTTCATGTTTCAAATTTTTTCTCCTCTAAACTTATTTCCCAATTGAAAATGCACATCAATAATTTATGAGTTTCGAGAACTTAATTTTAAAATTGACAAATAGGTCTAACAATAAATAAACCATATTTTCACTTGAACCTTTGGGTATATATGTTTCGTGCTGTATAGTTAACAATAACACTAAAAAAACTAAATGCCTTAAATATTTGCACGAGATAATCAAAAATGATTCAATGTTGTCAATTGCTTAGGAACTTGGCTATGTTAAAGTTAGTACGGAGTTTTCTAAAACGATTTCTAAGAACTTTTTCACTTCAATCAAATCGTATTTTTACACATTTCTAAAAAACCTCATTAACTTGATTAACGACAAATCGTGAGTAGACTTTTTTTAAAGCGATCCATGTCCAAAAAGTAAATAGCATTTTTCAATCTAAATAATGATTTGGAAAACGCCAAAGAATTCGTAATTCAAGAACGAACGAGAAAATGGCTTCGCATTGTGCAATTGGATTATATGGATGGCTGTCATCTCTACAACTCAAGTTAAAAATTGAATTTCCAATTCGATTTTTATAGTAAGTCCTATCATCACCATCTTGTCAAATTACATCGTCACGTAGCAATTAACTTAATATTCAAACTTAATATTAAAAAAACGCATCATCGAATAAATGGAAATCAGCTTTTACTCTGTTTCTAAACCTAGAAAAATTAAACGTTTGTATTTTGCTAATAACCATTTTATAAAAAATCTACACTCGTTTAAATCATTCGTTTAATACAATAAACGCGTGTAAATTTGTAAAACAAGTTTGTGATTTTAAATAACACTAGAATTAATTAAAAATTAACGTATCACCGGATTATTTAAGAAATGTTAGTTAATTCTCAATTTGCCACCCCGAAAATTCCAATAAAACGTTAATTACACAGATCGGTGTATGAGGAAAGGCAAAGATTGCAAAGATTAACGTAAACTCAGGATCCAAAATCCGAAAATTTAGTGATTAACTCAAAACCTAATTATCGATGCACACAGTTGATATGGAAAATCCTGTCATGTATACAATTCAGCTAATCTTTCACCTAAACTTTTGTAGAGTAGATTGAACAGAATCTAATCAATAGGACGGTCGATGTTAATGTCATTAAAACACCATCGTTTCGTTCAATTCCCATTAATTGTATCTACTCTAAATTCCAATAAAATCAACGGATCGATAACTTTTGCCACGTGTACTCAACTATAAAAATAAAATCAAATTAAAAATCTTTAACGTTTCGCCTTCCTCCCAGAAGCTTTTACCGTGGACAAAATATAAAAATAAAAGAATGTGCGGAAGGACTGCAAAAGCAATTATTCACATGCTTTTTGTTTAGAGTTTTTCTAGTTTCTGTTTTTGTTTTTATTTATTTTTTGTTTTTCTTGAAAAATGTCAGAAAAGAATGGCCAGGGGCGTAACGTTGGAGTGTTTTTTTTTGTATGCTTTCCAGTAAGTAGAAGTAAAAATTTTATGTGTTTAAAGTCTTTTTCACTGGTTAAGTTAGTACAGTAATGATAATTTACACCTTCTAATGTTCAATGAAATTTGATGTGTATAAAACAAGATTATTATAACAAACAAACAAAAACCCGACTGCTCATAAACTATAACATATACCATTCGCCATATTCGTTTACAATTGACAGCATATATCCAGTGACACTCTTGAGACTACATCGAATTCATCGATACTACATTCATCAAAAACCATTTAGCCATTTAACCTGTAGGAGAGAATAAAGAAATCATACATACACCAAAAAAATATGACCCTCTTTCTTGCGCAATCGGGTGAAAAGGGATCGCATTACACCATATCACGTTATATGACGAATCTCAACAATGTCGAGAATCAGATGCTGCAAGTCACAATTTTGCAGGTAAAAGACACCGGATAATAATATCTTGTTTCTGTTCACTACCACCTAGGTAAACAAGTGAAACTCGGAAGACAACACCATTAAAGACTGATTGGGGGCTGCGGTTTTCAATTAATTTGAACGGAAGTAACAGTGTCGCTGGGTCGAGTTTTTCCCTCAGGAAGTGTTGACTGTCATCAGTAGAGCCAAACGTGCAAAGCGGGGTTTCCGGAAACGGCAAGAGATGGGCAAAACGGAAGTTCTTTACTACCGAAACAGATGACGGAAGTTCGAAGCTTTTCGACTTCACAACGGGTTCCAATTTAAAAGCAATAGGTTTTCAACGAGTGTACTTGCGCAATAAACCTCAAAGGATAAATAGTGATCGATCAACTCAAACTACCATAACCTATTATTTTTCACATTTTTTCATATTATGGAACTAGCACCGGAACCGCAGTTTTGTAACCACAAAACCTTTAGCTTTCACTTTATGGGTAAATTTTCCACTTAAGTCCTGAAACCTCAATTACTCAATGAATAGCCACATGTTTAACAATATGATGTTTTCTTTTAAAGTAAGTACGATATATTTTTAAAAATATAGTATATTTCTAGTTTAATTTTGTTTTCTAGCAAAACAACGCATACTTAGTATATAATACTAAATTGAAAATTGCATATTACAATAATTATAATATGAAAATCTCTACATTTGCGGAATGGATAGCATAAGAAAAAACACCCCCAACGTTTCGTCTCCCCCCAGAGGCTTTTTTCAATTATTGGAATTAACATTTTCAAACTGATTAACATATTCATTTACACTGCCATGATTAATATAATTTATAAAGTTGTGCAATTAATAAATTATATTTTCGAGTTTGCACTAAACATAAAATATAAAAACCAAAACACACCTACAGTATTTAATATAAATTTCCAACTTTCGTTCCACTCACAAATGAAACTGTCAACTTTAAAGCATTAAAACAAACTTAAATCAACCAAGTAGCGCCTTATATTGATTTCCATGTTTTGCGTTTCATACTAACTTTAAAAAAATATACATTTAACAAAATGTCATGGTGAGACATATAATTTTTTTTTTTTGTGAGTTAATTGGAAAATGCAAACGACAATGAAAACGATCCAAATTGCGATATTTTAATTAATTCCTCCCAATTCGTCATCACACAGTGAGAAATTAATTTGGTTTTCTACTGAAAATGTTTTGACTAAAATCAATATTGTGTTTTGCTGTCAACCAATGATGAATCGATTTGGACGTTTCTTATTAAAGGACATAATTCCAAAGTGTTCGTTATAGAAGTTTTAATATACGAAAACAATGGATTAATTTTTACATAATACCGTACTTTTTAAAATACTGCTATTAAATTGTTGGTATGAACTAAGTGAATATGACCAACGAATAATTACAAACAATCTTAACAAGCGATGATCACAATAATCAGTTATGTTAATACAATTTTTCGAAGTTAATTTCTACAATGTAGTCTCAATACTACCTGTCACACGCAAGTTGCGCAATTTTGACGGCAGAAAGTGGAGCAACTTAAAGACAACTGACGTCAGCAGCTTCCCAACTAATTTTTATTGGTTGGAGGAAAAGCTGATGTCACAGCTGTCCACAAATTGCTACTAACTGTCACACCGAAAATTGTGTGTCATGCGGAATTTAAATAACCCACAAACTTTATTGGTTACATGATCTACAGTCTGCTACACTACTTGTATACATTGCACGGTCTACACTATATAACACATATAATACACTATACGGTATAATTACATATATACTTATATTACCATAACATACTATAGTGAAGTATGACTTCATGTATAGTATTACATACTATGTATAGTTCCAATATTACTTCTATAGCAGTAACCCTGAAATACTTACATATGTATAGTATACCTATGATTTTAATATGTCATGATAATACATAGCAAAATATTTTTTTGTTTTTTAGTGTGTTTTTTTTAAAAAATAAAACTTCTAAAGTTCACGTGTAATAAATTCACACATAAGTTAGCATACTAAAGTCACATAACAAATTCGCATAACAAATTCGCGTTGTAAATTCGTATAACAAATTCGCATAATAAATTCATTCTTTAAAGCCGCGAGTGTCGCTTTCGCACAAAACTTGTTGCATAAAGAAAATCAATACTAAGTTCTGATGATGAAATTTGTCTAAAATAAAAATTTTTTTTTAAAATAAATTTCAATCTAAATCGATTAAAAAAAAAGGAAATACGAGTGATAACAGGAATCAAACGTTGAACTGGGAATATTTATTACATTGAGATACGATTGAAAAATCTAATTAAAAACAAAGATTTGATGAATCTAATTAGAGCATATTAAAATCTCATTACAGTAGTCTGGAAACACGTAAGGTTAATAAAAAAAATCCTAATTTCCACAAAGTTACTTCTTTCAACAGCTTTTGGGTGTCAAAAAGAAAATTCTCTTTCATCTTTATTAATGGAGAACCGAACAAAGACAAAAATAACCTCTTCTTTTTGCTCTTTAGATCTTTTTCATCGTCACCTAAGTAGAACCCCTCAAAAAATCTTACAATTTGAAAACTGGTAAAAAAAGATAAAAAAAAAATGGACATGTCTTATAATAATGATGCCACTTGTGCTCTTCACCCTTAACAACATTTTTTGCTGACACACTTATCAAGATAACTTAAAAAAACAATGTTGACTAGAAAAAGTAAACAAATAACAACACTTGCTTCACAACAATCTTAAAGTTGTTTTTTAACCTCAAAAATGATATAAAAGCCTTCTTTGTACTGCAAAAATCCCTTCTTTGTACTTTGAAAAAAAATATTTATACATTAAAACAGAATG